>WEKX01010653.1:61007-85998 GCA_013390025.1 Pitta sordida | reverse complement strand
ATCCAGGACCTCACCTGTGGTCCAAGAGTGCTGGTAAATGATGGAGAGCAGCTTAACAAGCTCATTTGCCAGCTCCCTCATCACCCTGGCTTGAATCCCATCTGGTCCCACGGACCTATGAGGATCCAAATAGATCAGCAGGTCTCTAACAACTGCCTCCTGAATTACAGGGGGACTGCACTGTGCCCTGGCCCCATCTACCAGTTCTGGTAACCAATCATCCTGAAGACAATCTACCCTACTGTTAAAGACAGAAGCAAAGGAGACATTAAGTACCTCTTAGAGCTCCTTCCAGAGCCTAAAGGGGCTCCAGGATTGCTGGCTAAGTACCTGGGACAAGACTCTGGAGTGACAAGATGAGGGAGAGTGGCTTCCTACTGAAAGAGAGTAGGTTTAGATTGAATTTTAGGAAGAAATTCTTCCCTGTGAGGGTGGCATAGCTGAATGTTTTGCCTTGATAGGTCTTATCTGCCTTGGGCCTAAAATGCAGTCAGAGAACTGAAACAATCCAAATGTGTGTGGTGAGTTACCATTGATGTCATGGTGCTGCTCTTAGTGTTTAATTATGCTAAAACCAGCCTGAATCAAACTTTTTGATTCAAACTTTTGAAGCAAACTTTTACAGATATGCTGCTTGCTGGCCTGGGGGTATATGACTGGCAGTCAATCACTTTATAACTATAAAAGCCCAGTCCAACTTTCACGTGGCAGATCCTTCCACAGATTTTCTTGGAGTGTGTGGAGCTTCTCCCATGAAGCAGGGATGCCTCTTCATTATCACTCCCCAGGGAGTGGGTGGAAAAGAGACATCTGCCCAAGATCATTGTGTTGTGAATTACACCAACTCTGTGTAATGATTTTTCCTTTTTGCTGGCTTTGATACAATTACTTTAATATAATTGCTTTTATATAAGTGCATTATCCAATTTTATGCTATAATATATTCTACTAATAGAGGTTTTTTAACTTTTACACTGCATAGTAAATACTTAATTCTTATTCAGACCTTTCATCTGTTCCTTTGTTCATTTTGACTGTTTTCTTCTGTTCATTTGTCATAATAAATGATTATTTTATGTAAATATCTGATTTGCCATCATTAAAACTTGCAGGACAATAGTGCTTCAATCATAAATCTATAACTCTTTAAATTTAAACTGTGGACAAATTCTGAGGCTAAGATTGTTTCCAGCTGCACTGCGGCTCATCTCTGAAGAGTTTGAAAAGCTAGGGAGTCCCTTCTGCGCCTTGTAGCTCAATGAGAGGTCTTCAGTAATAAACTCTGTCTAAGCCTTCTACTCCTCTGGGACAGGTAGTGAAACTGTGGTTGTCATAGGTTGGCATTGGTAGTGAATGTATTGTATTCCATATTGCTGTGTGTGCTGACTGTGGATCCCCCTCCCCGGTATTGCATTGCAGTGGAGGATTCCAACGCGCGGCAGTGATGCCACGGTGGCATGGGATGGTGGATTTTCAGTGGTGGGATCGAGTGGTGGCAGTGTGGCAGCGATTGGAGCAGCAGCGGCGTGGTGGCGATTGGACCAGCAGCACCGCAGCAGCGATCAGGCAGCTCTTCACTTTCGACTATGCCTGGAACATCGGAGGGACTGGATTCTTTTCATAAAAATATCTAAATTGCAGAATCTCAACCATCTTCTTGGCAGACTTCACACTGAGATGGGAACTTGTTTCCTCTTTCTCCTTTCTCCCCCACCCCTCTGATTGGGGGGCAAACAGGCAGAATCTTCATTGTTGGACAATAAGCTTCAGGAGAAACTTGTAAAGCACGGACTGGATGGAAACACTTTATGCTGGATTAGTAACTGGTTGGATGGACAAGCTCAGAGAGTGCTGGTGAATGATGCCACATCCATCTGGCAGCCAGTCACCAGTGGAGTCCCACAGGGGACAGTGTTAGGCCCGGCACTGTTCAACGTCTTCATTGATGATATGGACGAGGGAATTGAATCCATCATCAGCAAGTTTGCAGATGATACCAAGCTGGGGGCAAATGTTGAACTGCCAGAGGGTAGGAGGGCACTTCAGAGGGACCTTGACAGGCTGGAGAGATGGGCAGGCTCCAACAGTATGAGGTTTAACAAGACTAAGTGCCGGGTTCTTCACTTCGGACACAACAACCCCATGCACCGCTACTGACTGGGGGAGGAGTGGCTTGAGATTAGTGAAGTGGAGAGGGACTTAGGTGTACTGATNGAGTGGACTGTGAGCCTGTGAGGGATCTAGGTTTATGTTTGCTACTCTGGGGTGTGCGTTCGGTCTCTGTACGGGAGCTAGATGGTGAGTTGGACTAGATGATCCTTGTGGGTCCCTTCCAACTCATAGTATTCTGTGATTCTGGACATTTGGACAGTTGGCAACTCTCCAAGTTTATTCTCTGTTGTTCTTCATGTCTCCAGAGCAGGTTTTTTGACTTATTATTCCATATGTTTTAGTTAATAAATAGTTTTTTTCCTCTTTTCTTCACTTCCCTTTGAGGAAAGGAATCTCATTCTAAACTTAGACACTGACCCAGATTACTCAGAGCATGTGTAGCTGCCCCGTCCCTGGAAGTGTATCTTAAAACTTTGGAAAGCAGGTGAGGAATTTAGTATTTCTGTCTTCAATACGTTATTAAATAGAAACTAAAGAGAAAAAATTACTGAATAGTCTCAGTGGCTGAATGCTCTCTTTCATGTGTTAAACTAAGAATCGCAACCGTGGAAAACAATTAGAGGTTAAGTAAACTAATATATAATCAGAAGTGACTGTCAACTAAACACCAGTCATGAATCAATCTGTTCCTCACCACTTCATGCTTAGAAAGCTTAATAAATTTATTTTTTTTTATAGGAAACAGCAGAGTGGGAAATGTCTGATAAACTAGTTAAAATGATGGTCAGTTCTGAGGCCTGCATTACTGTTTAGTCCAGCCTGTGTTCACTGAGGAGTACAATGGTAGTAGGGTTGGTCTGAGACAGTGGTGTCTTATGGTGCGGCAAACACTGCACAGCCACCCCCAGCACCACGAGGCACTCGGGTGGTTGCTGGAGGTCAGGGGGAACCTGTCTCTTATGTATGCTTTACACACTCATCAGTGGGGTTGCAGGGAAAACTCCCTGCCGGGGATGGCACGTTGCAGCCTGCTTGTGTGACATTCTGTGTGACCGTGCACTATGTCCCCCCAGGAGCTGGGACTGTCCAGCAAGACATAACCCCAGCTCCTGGCACGGTCCCTGGGAGGCGGACAGGGCTCTGCAGGTGGAGTGCTTTCCCTGCGGACCTTAGAGCCAGGCTCTGTGTGTATCTAGTCCCCAGCATCAGCTGCTGGGGACACAGCTACAGTTGCCCTCAGCTGCAGTTGCCACCCAGCAGGCACTGGGACTGGGGCTGAGTCAGGGAGGGCGGTTGTGGCAGCATTGCCTATGGCCGCATCAGGGGCTCTGGTCAGCATCCCAGTCAGATGGGATGGGCGAGCAGCAAGCGTGGCAACATCGGACGTTGCAGTGGGACAGAGCAAACCTGTGGTCATGGCCATGGCCAGGCCCCCTCATGGGGGCAAGCAGTATGCCCGCCCATGCAGGCTGGGTGACACTGCTGCAAAGTAGGAGAGGGAGCGGGGCTGGCCAGTTCCGTTGCATTCCTGGGAAAAAAAAATCCAAACAAAAGAACTCCCCCAAAACTCCATAAAAGCCAGCTGACAAAACCACTGAACAATCAAACAGGGACCAATACACGTCCAGCCAAACTCTGCGTAAATAAGCTCATGGATATGTATATAAGCCACAGGCCGGATGGGGAAGGGTTACCTGCGAAACCCAGGGACTCACTGTATTAGAAGAAATTCCATTATGAGAATGAAGCAGTGTGCAAGATTAGATCACTTCAACAGTGACTAAAACACACTGAAAATGCCTGAAGCAAGACTTTAAATTGAATAAATAATTAAGGAAAAATTAAGCCTTATAAGAATTTAGAATAATGATTAAAATACAACACTCAACTTCTCACTATTTACATGGGAAAAGCTCTAGAATTTTTAATATCTAGGCATAAATTATCTAGAAATTGATGAAGGACTAAGCAGGGATTACAAAAAAAAAGTGATAGATTGTCACATTTTGTGCAATTCTTTCACTTTACAGCACTGGAAGCCTTTACTCTTCACTTTCTGCCTTCTTGCCGATTTCCCGGCTCTTCACTCGGAGCTTGTTGACCTGTGACTCTGCAATGTCAGCCCGTTCCTCAGCTTCCTCCAGCTCGTGCTGGATCTTGCGGAACTTGGAGAGGTTGACATTGGACAACTCCTCCTGAAGAGAAGAAGAAACATAAAATAGGCTTTAGAATGATTAATAATAGTCCTACTGTAACACTGCCTGGAACATGCTTTAGCATTTTCCCTTTTAATAAAGAAAAATCACCACTAAGGCTATGATTTACTAAGTAATTCTCTCTAATACTTCTAGGGGAATCCCAAGGAAATAGCTTAAATGCTATATGCTTAGATGGTTAATAAGACATAGCAAGAGTCCAGCTCTGGATATGATATGCTAAAACACTTTGGAATTTCTAACTAATTATGTAAAATTACAGTTACTATCTTGACTCCACATTCCTGAGTTATGGGGGTCCTGCAAATCACCCAATCCATGAGCATGAATATGCACATAGGCCACACTCATCTCCCTGCCCCCTGCTGCCCCAGGACACTGGGGAGCATTTTCACTTTCCCATGGCCTCTCACAGCACAAGGAAGCAAAGGGAAGCGTTTCTAAGCCCTCTCCAACTAGGGAGACCCCTGGAGAATGCCCGGGGTTCCCTTTGGCCACGGTGCTGCTTTTGCCGCTGCCAGGCCAGTGCTGCTGCACATGATCGCATTGCTGCAGCATTGGGGAAGTTCGCCCTGAGGCCATGATGGGGCAGGGGCTCGACAGTCCCTGATCGGAGTCTGCAGGTGCTCCCTGGGAAGGTGCTGACATGGACTAATGCTTGAGAGCACCTCACACCAGAAAATCTGGGGGTAGAAGCGGTGGGACACCCCACTCCTGGCATGGGCAGCGCTGTGGCAGTATACACCATGTGTTATAAACCTTCTCTGTCATGTAACCTCCACAACACTCATAAGAAAGTGAACTGTGGCTGTCCTCAGCATGAAAGAGACTGTGTCCCTGCCCCATGGGGGCATGCTCTGCAAATAGCCAATTAATATTCATTGACAAATATTCCACAAATCTGTGAAGATGCAAATCAGTAGGTGAGAATATGCGAGATATTACTGTATTTCCATTAAATTATTTTCCAGTAATTTAATGCTGTAAAATTATATACAGTCATACCTCCAACTTTGTGAAGGGTCTCGCGAAATGTCTAATTTGCAAACATGTGCAGGTCATTAATATGCATACAGACCATACTCATCACTCCACCCCCAGCCAATCAGGAGCACTGGGGAGCGTTTTCCCCTCCTCCCCATGGTCTCACACAGCACAGGGGAGCAAAGGGAAGCGTTTCTCTCTGCCTGGGGAGACCCTCAGGGAATCCCTGGGCTTCTCTTTGGCCACGCTGCTGCTTCCTCAGCTGCTACCAGGCTGCTGCCAGCACACATGCTTGCACCGCCACCGAGAAGCTTCAGAGCCACAGCTGGGAGGGGGTGTCCTTGGGCTCTGGTCAGTGCTCTTGGAGCCTGGGAAACCTTAACTTGTGGGCATGTCCCACTGCTGGCCTGTCCCAGCACGCAGTGCTTGCCCCACCCCTGCTGCGGCCAGCCCAGCCCCACTTTCGTGGGGCACTTTCCCTGGGGCTACGTCATCACCAGGTGCACTGGGCGTGCAGTCCCCAGGCACAGACCGCATTGCCTTCCCTGTCTGTAGCCATGGAAACTGTAGCATGCGCCTGGCAGGGGTCAGTCCCCCCGCTGGGCTTAGAGTAACAGGGGACAGTGTGACTTGTGGCGGTGCTGCGCTGGGTCTCAGCAGCTGCCCAGGGCATACTGTGGTGTGAGCCTTCCACTGTAGGGACCAGGCATGGAGACACACAGGAGCATGGCAGTGACCGGGGCACAGCACCGCAGTTCAATAAACACCACAGGAGCGAGAGGTACCATGTGCCCTCCCTGCGGGGCCGGACCACTCCTGCCCCACATGGAGCCGCTCCTCGGTGAAGCAGAAGCACTGCACATGCATCTTCCAGGAAGCTCCGTGAATCACTGGGGCAGATTTGCGGGGAAAATTTCTCGCGAACCAGTGAGGTTGCAATGGAGGGATTGCAATGCAGCAAGGTATGACTGTATTGCAATTTTTGAAGGTGATTTTGAAGGCAGAAAGATGAAATAAAGGAAGTAAAAGGAAGGAGAGACCTACTCCCACAACGTTGAACTGGGTTTAAACAGTTACACAGGGGAAAACACCAATACAGAACTCCACATACATAAGGATAAACACCAAATTCACACAGCAATACTTACAGCCTCTTCAGCTTGTCTCTTGTAGGCTTTCACCTTCGCTTGCAGCTTGTCCACCAGATCCTGCAGCCTGAGAACATTCTTTCGATCTTCCTCAGCCTAAAGGGACAAGAGTCAAGAAAGAGAGGTGACCCTTCTCTACATGAAATAGAGAGTAATACAGTCACACCTCTGCAGTTCACGCTGTCATATTTATGGCTTCTGTGATCTGTGGAAATATTTTCCGCAGTCCTTACTCAGTGATTCATAGAGAGGTGCATAGTTCTGTGGGATGGTGTGGTGCTGCAGCAGCCAGCCCTGGCCCCGGCTGGCCACCCACACCTGCCAGGAGTGAGGAAGTCTTAAATTGTAACACATGGACTCAAGTGGGTCCCTGTAACTGCTATTCCTGGACTTACCGGAGCACATGTGCATATGCACATATTCATGGCCTCCAGGAAAACATTCCTACCTGTGCTACACCCTGCAGTTAAAGAGAAAACACTTCTACTCCTACTGTTTCTACACCTTAAGGGGCCCCGGAATGTGTAGCATCGCAAAGTTGCCATATTTCTGGCAATAATTTCTCATATTCATGTATTACTTGAATTTGTGGATTTAATGTTTCACGGGAACCTTCCAAGAGCCAAAATCCATGAATCCAGAGGTATGACTGCATTCCTAACTGAACACTGCTGGCCTGTAGGAAAGAAGTTATAAGCTCCATATTCCCAGCATGACCAATAGGATAAATTTTTCTGGTGTTTTCAGTCTTGTTTTTATTGTGTGTGTGGCAGAAGTCAAAGAGAAATCTGTAAGGGCTACAATTTGGTATACTTGAAGAAGAATGTGTCAACAAAAAAGTGCTCAAGCCTTACCTGGTAGGTGAGTTCCTTCACCCTCCTCTCATACTTGCGCACGCCCTTCACGGCTTCAGCGCTGCGCTTCTGCTCAGCATCAACCTCCCCCTCCAGCTCCCGCACCTGCAATGAGAAGCCCATCCCTGCAGCTTCCCTCAGGGACTCTCTCCAAGGGACACGGTCACTCAGACACCCACACCAGCCCTACACACCCTGGCCTCCAGCTTCTGGATTTGCTTCTTGCCTCCCTTCAGGGCCAACTGCTCGGCCTCATCCAGACGGTGCTGCAGGTCCTTCACCGTCTGGTCCAGGTTCTTCTTCATCCTCTCTAGGTGGGCACTGGTGTCCTGCTCCTTCTTCAGCTCTTCTGCCATCATGGCCGCCTGATCAGAGCACAGGAGCAAAGCCATTGTGGGGCTGGAGACATTCTGAGGAGAATTCACCCAGCATCAGCAATGAAAGGAGCCCTAACTCACATCAGTGATGGCCTTCTTGGCCTTCTCTTCAGCATTGCGGGCCTCCTGGATGGTGTCCTCCATTTCACTCTGGATCTGGGAAATGTCTGTCTCCAGCTTCTTCTTGGTGTTGATCAAGCTGGTGTTCTGTTGAGCAGCATCAAAAATTTAGTTTTGTTACCTCATTATTTGAAATCAAGAACATGACAGTATTTTGAATAATTTCAGACATAATTACGTGAAAAAGTTGTTTTTGCAGATTTTTCTAGTAAAAAGAAATTATCACTGGGGAAGAAGGATTTTTTAACATTTTTCTCTTTTTTTCTTTTCTCCATGATTTCCTTTCATTAATTTGAAGAATTGCTTAGAAATATATTCTGTGTTACTTCTTATCCACCAAGGTTGGCACAGGAAAGTAACAAAGAGTGAGAGAAGTCAATGAAATGTCTTCTCTTCAAACACAAGGAAGTGTAATCCACTCCCAACCACTGAAAAAAAGAAACATTTTGAATGTAGATAGGATAGATCCCTTCCAGAATCTTTTCAGCAGTTGAAGCCAGACCCTTTCCATAGATCTCAGCTGTTGACCACTCAGTGACTGTTATGACATGTAGCTCATGTTGAAATCTGCTTGATATGGGTTACATAAGAGCCTGGAGTTCATCCCCACTTTCTTGCTAATGAAAAAGTACATTTTTGATGTATTATGAGGATTCCTCATTTCAACTACATTTCAACTGACAAGGAACAAATATTGCTGTGGTCTCAGAGTTTCATCCTGTGACTGCTCAGATTATTTGGTATCTCCTTGCAACTAAAGAATCTTTCCTGTGGAGAATATCTGAGAATTCAAATAAGGTAGAAGCATGGGTGTCATTTTATGTACCTTGGGAAAACAGCTAGTGCACACACTTCTTCAGCCAAGATCTCTTTTAGTAATTTGATGAAAACTTTGAAAAGAGTTTTCTTTCAGTGGTGATGGAATAAAGCACACAAGTGTTCTCCCACTTACCAAGAGTGTAATATTTCTCCAGTTGACCTCACCTGGGTATGGAGGAGCTGCACACGCTCACTGGCATCCATTAGTTCCTGCTCAGCCACTTTTCTACATCTCTCTGTCTGTTCTAGGGCTGCCCGAAGCTCCTCAACTTCAGCCTGCAGCAGGTTTGCTCTGCGCTCCACCATGGCCACCTGCTCCTTCAGGTCCTCCTGAGTCCTGAGAGCATCGTCCAGATGGATCTGGGTGTCCTGTAGTGCCATTGAAAGAAATTATTAGCAGATGTAGAGCTGTTGGGGACTGAAAGGATTAACTAAGATATTTCTATTTAGGCAATTTCTGTTCAGCAGACCTTGAGCACTCCCTGTGTGTTTCTCAGGTTCTTTTGTGCCTCGGCAGCCACACGATTGGCATGGCTGAGCTGGATCTCTATTTCATTCAGGTCTCCCTCCATCTTCTTCTTCAGCCTCAGGGCTTCATTCCTGCTCCTGATCTCAGCATCCAGGGTGCTTTGCATGGAGTCCACAACTCGGAGGTGATTCCTCTTAAGCCCATCAATCTCCTCATCTTTCTCTGCTATCTTCCTGTCAATCTCAGACTTCACCTGGTTGAGCTCAAGCTGCAGCCGGAGGATCTTCCCCTCTTCGTGTTCCAGGGAGGCCTGGGCAAGAATAAATCAGAATATATTTCATGTGACAAATACTGAACTTGAAGCTCTGAGTAAAAAAAGTGCCATGTCTAGATAATATCTCTACTTTTCTGCAACCTCTTTTCCTCATTTTTCGGGGAATGAGATAAATGGGATAGAGATCCGATGAGAAATACATAATACTGTATACCTCAGCTTCCTCCAGGGAGGCTTGCAGTTCAGATTTCTCCTGCTCAATTTGCTTCTTGACTTTCTCCAGCTCATGAATTGCCTTTCCTCCCTCAGCAATCTGCTCCGTGAGGTCCGAAATCTCCTCTGCGGGAACAGAGACCAATGGCTGGCTCAGGCACAGAGCAGAAGGGGAAGGGCCCTGTTCCACCACGGTCACAGGCATCTTTGCAGACCAGCAGGCACAGCCCCCTGAGGAATGCTCAGCTTGTGAGAAAGGCCATGCAGGAGCAGAAGGCCAGGGACTTACGCTGCAAGTTCTTGTTCTCCCGCTTCATTGTTTCCAGGTGGTCCAAAGACTCCTCGTAGGCATTCTTCATCTTAAACAGCTCTGTGCTGAGAGAGCGAGACTCCTTCTGGGAGGCCTCCAGCTCAGCCTGCGTTTCCTCATACTTCTGCTTCCATTCTGCCAGGATCTGAAGAGAAACATGAGGGAGCATGAGGAGGGATGTGGGCATCCTGGGGGGCTGCTGTGCCCAGGAGTGCGGGGGCTGCTGTGCCCAGGATTGCCAGGGATGGAGCCCAAAAGACCTTGTCAAAGTTCTTCTGCTTCTTGTCCAGAGCAGCGCAGGCAGCATTGGATCGCTCCACATCAATCATCAGGTCCTCCACTTCATTCTGCAGCCTCTGCTTTGTCTTTTCCAGGGAGGCACATTTGGCATTGACAGCTTCAACATGTTCCTCTGCATCCTGCAGGCGCTGTGCCAGCTTCTTCCTGGCAGGAGACAAGCACAGTGCCAGGTTAGAGCTTAGAAGGGACTCAGTTCTGCCCTGTCGTGAGAAGGCAGTTGGACACTTTGGGGGTTTTGAGTTGAGCACATTTCCCAGATACTAAATGATCTATCCTTTCTGTGTTCTAGCACCTGTGGAGGACTAAGCTTGTTTTAGCACTTCTAGCCCTAAACCCTATGCTTTCCCTTCCAATCTACACTTTTTCTCTCCCTCTCTCTCTTCCCTTAACCACAAGGACAGTCTATCCCTGCCTTCATCCCAACCCCGTCTCAACTCACTCAAAGACCCGTTTCCCAGACCCGTCTCAGTCTTCCACAATCACTTTTCATCCCCTTTCCCACATACTTGGCCTCCTCGAGCTCCTCTGTGCGCTGAATCGCGTCCGTCTCATATTTGGTTCTCCACTGGGCCACTTCGCTGTTGGCTTTGGACAGGGCACGCTGCAGCTCCCCCTTGGCTTCCTGCTCCTCCTCATATTGTTCCCGGAGCAGGTCACAGTCGTGGCGAGCGGATTGCAGGGCGTGGGCCAGGGCGTTCTTGGCCTTTGGGAAAAATAGCAGTGTGACAATGAATGGAATCCCAAGAAATCTGCTGACTGAAATGTTTGTGGTCACTGATTCTGATGTGAGTGGTGGCAAGGTACTGAATCAAAATGGAAGATCTGGGAATCTGCAAAAGAATATATAGATAGACTGGAAGGAAGGGGGAGAAAAGCTATCAAGTTTTTTTCCTCCCCTCATCTTGTTGATTCTGTAATTTTATATGTATCCGAAGCTCCTCCTAGAGAGAAGGAATACAATGGATAATGCAGAATTTCAAATGCCTTCTCACCTTTATCTCTTCCTCTAGATGCCTTTTGAGTTCCTCAATCTGTTGTGTGAAAGCTTGTTTGCCTCTTGACAGCTGAGAAATTAGAGCATCTTTCTCCTCCACCTGGCGTGAATATTCACCTGGGAGAGTTCAGTTATGTTAAACAACCTCGGTATGACTTTTATATATAAATCTTAGCCTTCATAATTAAATTCATATATAAAAATATTCTGAGTTAAACAAAATTTTATTTCTTTCACTGATTCCTATTCCTTGGTACCTACTCACATGTCTTACTATGCTAAAGTATTTATCTTAGAAGCAAGAAATGACCCCTTATGTAAACTCTGACTAGTCTTACTCTACTCTAAGCCTTATCTTTATGCAGGCCTTGAGTTTACAGACTGAGTAATATAGTGCCATCCAGAGGGTTTGTGGCCCACAGGAATCTCATGAGGTTTGACAAGTACTCGTGCTGCAACTGAGTCGGGGCAACCCCCTGTGTCAATTCAGTGTGGGGGATGTACAGATTGAGAGCAGTCCTGGGGAGAAGGACTTGGCATGCTGGTGGGTGAGAGCTTGAACTTGCCCTCTTTGTGTGTGCTGGGAGCCCAGAAGTTGTGTCCTGGGCTCATCCCACTATGTGGGCAGGAGGTGAGGGGTAGATTCTGCCTCTCTGCTATGCACTGGTGAATTCACACCAAGACTACTGCGTTCAGCTCCATGGGCTCCAACACAGGAATGACATCAACCTCTCAGAGTGATTCCAGGTGAGGCCACAAAGATAGTTAGAGGGATGAATGGAACACCTCTGCTAGGTGGAAACACTGAGAAAATTAAGATTGTTTAGCCTGCAGTAGAGAAGGATCAGGGGAGGCCTTATTGCCACCTTTTAATATCTGAGAGGGCCTATGAGGAAGTTTGGGACTGTTATGATATGTTTTTAAGCTGAAGGAGGTTCAATTTAGATTAGATATAAAAGAGAATATTTTTCAAATTATAGTAGTAGAACACGGGCACAATTTGCTCAGAGAGGTGATAGAGGCCCCATCCCTGGAAACACTGAAGGTCAGATTAGATGGGGCTCTAAGCAACCTGATCCAGTTGAAGATGTCCCATCTCACTGCAGGGGTGTTGGATGTTGTACTAGATGCCCTTTCAACTCAAATTATTTGATGATTCTACAGTGTGATGTATGCACTTAGGTATCTCACTCTCCTCTTCCAAATGTCTCCCAGGAAGCAGAAGGATGATATCTAGGTTATGAGATAGATGAATTCTTTGAAACACCAATCTTATATTCAAACACCCCTCCATGACCTTGAAATGGTCCTTTCATGGGAAAGGGAGCCTAGATGAAATTAGTGTCCTGTCCAGTGGTGTCTTGAAAACCTCTAATGATCAGTCTACAAGCCCCTAAGGAGTTATTCCAGGGACTAGTTGTTCCACTCCCTTAAATATATTATTGGTCCTGCTCCAGGATGGCTGTATCTCTGGTTCTTGGTAGCCTAACACTCAGTAAAGCAATCCAGGTGTGGCCTCAACTGTGCTGAGTAAAGGGAAGAAACACCCTTTGTTAACATGCTGGCGATGCTTCTCCCAGTGCATCTCAGGATTCTATCAATGTTCCATAGGCCATCTGCATTGCAAGAACACATTTCTGGCTCATGTTTCATTTATTATCCTTCAATTCAATTATCCCATATGATTTTGTCCCTTTTCAAACAGATGCATGTCATATGCAGCATTCTCTTAAAAACACAAATATCTTACCAGATTCAGTTTGTAGCCGAGCTCTTTGAGCACTAATTTCATTAATTGTGCGCTGCTGTTCCTCCTCCTTTGTCTTAATCTCACTGAGTTGATCTTCTAGAGAGTGACACATCTTTTCCAGATTTGCCTATTGGCATGAAAAAAAGGATAATTTCTGCTCTAGGATTAATTTCTATTTTAGAAGAAATTAAAAAGCAATAAGGTCAGTGCCTTTCATTTTTGTCATAATATTCTGAACAACAGGTCCTTAGGTTAGGTGTTGTAGATGAAACCTTTTAGCTCTCATCCAAACGATACAAAAGTTATTGTAGTAATACTGAAAGGGATAAATACAATTTCAAGTTTCAAAGTGCAATTATTTATTTTAAAGTGTGACTAGCTTAAATGTCTATGTTCACATGCAAGTACTTGACTATTTTTTAATTAATAAAATGAAATATTTTGGTACCTTGGCTTTGGAGACAGACTCCATGTTACTGGCCAGGTCATCGATCTCCATCTTGAGCTCACTCTTCTCCTTCTCCAGCTTCTGCTTCACTCGTTGCAGGTTGTCGATCTGCTCCCCGAGCTCAGCTGTGCTGTCCGCGTGCTTCTTGCGCAGGGCGGCAGCCGTGGCCTCGTGCTGCAGCGTGGCCTCTTCGAGGTCACGGCGCATCTTCTGGAATTCGGCTTCACGCTTCTTGTTCATCTCCACCTGAGCTGCCGTCGCCCCTCCTGCTTCTTCCAGGCGCTCGCTGATCTCCTCCAGCTCCCTCGACAGGTCAGCCCGATGCTTCTCTGCTTTAGCGCGAGAGGTTCGCTCGGCCTCGATTTCCTCCTCCAGTTCCTCAATACGGGCCTGGAGAGCACGAGGGACCCTTCACACCCGTGCCCTTCCCCTACCTGAGCTGAGCCCGGGGCAGGGAGGGGAAGGAGCAGACACTTGCCTGCAGTTCCTTGATCTTCTTCTGCAGTTGCATGCCCAGGGCTTGCTCATCCTCAGTTTTGCTCTGGATCTGGCTGATTTCAAAGTCTTTCCTTTGGGCAGACCAAACCGTGTCAGAGCTCAATCAAACAAGACAAGTGCTCCTGCCCTCTACTGAGGTGGCCCAAAGCCACACTTACTTCTTCAGTTTCTCTTCCAGCTGCTGTTTATCATTCTCCAAATCCATGATGCTGTCCTGGGCCAGCTTCAGGTCTCCTTCAAGTTTCCTCTTGGCTCTCTCCAGGTCCATGCGCAGTTTCTTCTCTTGCTCCAGGGACCCTTCCAGCTACACACAACCAGACCATCAGTGCTCCACCAACCTGCTCTAACTCCATACCTGCCCCCTTCCTGCTCTATGTCTCTGTGCTTACATCGTCCACTTGCTGCTCCAGCTTGGTCTTGGCTTTGGTCAGTGTATTGACTTTGTCCTCTTCTGCCTGCAAGTCATCCAGGGTCTGCTGATGGGCCTCTTGGAGGGCTTTCTTCTCTTTTGTCAGCTTGGCAATGGTCTCGTCCAGGGCTGCCATCTCCTCTGTGAGGTTTTTCACCTTTAGGAAGAAGGGAGCAAGTGTAAATAAAGGCAGTAGATTCAGAATTCCTGGACTAGCCCAGGGCTCTTTTCTGGAGCATCAGTGACACCTTGTGCTTCATACCTTGTTTTCAGTGGCATGTTTTTCCTTCTCCACCTTGGCCAGTGTTAGCTCAAGGTCATCAATATCTTTCTTCAGCTCTGAGCATTCATCCTCCAATTTCCTTTTCTTGGCTGTCAGCTCAGCATTAATCTCTTCTTCATCTTCTGCTCTCTCTGTCAACTCCTTAATTTTGGCTTCCAGCTGGATTTTGGTTTTGATGAGCTGGTCACATCTTTCCTCAGCATCAGCCAAACCGTCAGCTTCCTATGTGATTCATTTAAATAAAACAGTTTTCAAATAACTTAGTCTTCATACTGATTTTCTAACAAGAACATAATATTCTCAAAGGAGCTGTATATCTAGTGATCCCCCAGAATTTGCTGGAGGTTGGGTCTGGGCAGGTCCCACGAGTTATGAAATCTGTGAAGATACTGAACCCATGAATATTCAACTATTCTCCGCATGTAGCCTTACACCTTCGACTAATAAGGTCTGGAGGGGCAGTCCTGGGAGCGTGGCTCGCACTGTAGCACCTCATTCAAGCAGAGGAAATGCCCTTTGGTGCTTCCTGGTTGTGAAATCCACGGTCCGGGACATTCTGCGCACTTACACGGTCTCACAACTCACTGAAAATCCAACCGCGATTAATTGAACACAGAATCACAGAATCACAGAATCAGTAAGGTTGGAAAAGACCATAGAGATCATCAAGTCCAACCTATCACCTGTTACCTAATCTAATCTAGTCAAACCTGTTACCTAACCTGTTGCCATCCTACTACCAACACATCATCCTACCTATAACACACTACCCTAATATCTAGGTCATGCCACCAAGAACTTCATCCAACCTTCTCTTAAACACCTCTAGGGACGGTGACTCCACCACCTCCTTGGGCAGCCCATTCCACTGAGAGATCACCCTCTCTGTGAAAAAGTTCCTTCTAATGTCAAGTCTAAATCTCCCCTGACACAGTTTAAGACTGTGTCCTCTTGTTCTATCACTGGTAGCCAGAGAGAAGAGACTGACACCTAGCTGACTACAACTTCCTTTCAGGTAGTTGTAGAGAGCGATAAGGTCTCCCCTCAGCCTCCTCTTCTCCAGACTGAACAATCCCAGCTCTCTCAGTCGCGGATATGCGGGCCGCGAATATGTAGGGATCACTGTATTCTTAAAGCAGCAGTTTTGTTTTGTAGGTAAAACTCAAGAATCTTCATCCCCTAAAATAAAGGACTATATTATCACACATTTTTCAAGTCTTTAACTGTTCCTGCAACTCTAACATTGATTTGAAGATAGAACTGGAAATCAGATATGGCAGTATGTCCGTTGTATCTCTCCAGTATTGTACTTCTGTGGCATTTTAGTGGACTGGAAAGAGGCAAAAAGGTTCACTTAAAAGCCACGTAGGCTGATATTTTTACAATATAGTATATAAATCCTGAATGTTAAGCTCCCAAACATTCTGAGAAAATCTTATTCAATTCTTCCCAGAAGATTTCCTGAGCATTTATTACATTTTTAGTTCTGGCAAAATGACCCAAAAACTAGCTCAGTTGGTTAAAACTAGGTGCTAATGGTGCCAGAGTCATGAATTCAATCCTCCTTTAGGGACCATTCACTTAATAGTTGGACTGGATGATTTTTTTTTGATCCCTTCCAACTTGGAGTGTTCTGTGAACATTTTGTGATAAGATCACTGTTTCAGAGGCATGTTTCTAACACTTGTGGGCAAGAAGAACAGCTTGGAAGGGAGAAAGATATTTACCAGGGCGATTCCAATCACCTGGATTTAGAGGTATTCTAAGATGTAAGTTACTAAGAAGCAATCTTGATTTTCTGAGTACTGCTTGTTCTTTTTTTTTTTTTTTCTCTAAAAAAAGAGGTGTGATGCCTTCCAATCAGAAGAATTTTTAAAGCTCAGCAAGCTAGGTTGGATTTGGCTATGTCTAGGTTGGATTTTATCTCATGTAGATTTAGGCATGTGCCATGATAACAAGTTGCAGCCCATTCAACCAAAAATTTTTGACTAAGTGATCATACTGCTAAAGAATGAGTTTCGTGTTGCTGAAAATGAAGAAACCCTGAAGGTAGTGGTGTAGATGTACTTTTAGACTGTAGACATCAAAATGCCATCAGATGAATACAAATTCTTGTATAAGAGTTTTAAGTGCCTTATTGTTGCTACTGTTTTATTTCCAGGGAAAAGGCGAAGGAGTCCGCTTTCATCACTGTTTTACCTGAGGACACAGGGACAATAAATGCCAGAGGAATCCCTAACACTTTCAGCCCTTCATACTCCCCCTGAATCCACCGGTGATTCTCCAAATAAAAGATTATCACCGTCTTGGTCAGGTGATAACATATCAAAATTGAATAATATTTAAAGGTCTATAAAGGTAATTGCTTCTTTAAGTTACCATGTACAATTAAAGGTGACATAATGTAAACAGTGCTATTTGTTGACTGGAAATTGATCATTTCTCTCTTGATTTAAAAGTGTAACGCACCAGCTGCAATAGTTAATCACAAATTTATTACTATTTGGCAGACTTTTCTATGTGACTTCCCTTCCTATTTTGTAAAATGTGTAGGTTTTTAAAATAAATTTTAAAATAAATAATGTGTTTGTTACTGAGACATTTGGGATGATTTTACATAGGATGTCACAAGACAAAAACATGAGCAATACTCACTGCTTGCACTTGGAGCTGCAGGTCATTTTTCTCCTGCATTAGAGAAGCCATTTTCTCCTCCAGCTCCTTCCTCTTTGCCTCAGACTTGGCAAGCTCTTCCTTGGTTTTCTCAAACTCCTCCTTCATGTTGGCCATCTCCTTCTCAGACTCTGCACTCTTGAGCAAGGGCTTGATCTTGAAGAACAGCTTCATCCAGGGCCAGTGCTTTACATTCATGAATGCACGAATGTTATACTGGATGCAGAAGATGGACTCTCTGAAAGGTAATAACAAAATATATTAAATCTATAAAACATATTTAAATGTATGTATAAATATGTATAATGTTAAGTTCTACATATAACACTAAATAGTTATAGTCTAGTATATCTCTATGTATAAAATATCTATCATGTATTGTTAAGTGTATATTCCTTAATAATATTTAGTACACATTTTATATATAATATACATATTTCCACAGAGAACTAGTGTTACATATATAGAATATCAAGCTGCATAGACAGTTTTGGAGTCCTAGCATTTAGCTCAACTTTCATGGCCTATGAGGAGGAACACATCTAGAATTTGAATCAGTCCATTGCATGAAAGTTGTCAAAGTGAAGAGGATATTTCTCTTGCAGTAGAAATGTGTTTTATTATCCCTTGATTAAAGCGCTGATCTAAAATAATTAACTTAGATTAGGGATCAGGCTTCTGTACATACATATAATGTAGTCATTTACTGCAATCAGCAAAAATTAGTACAAAGTGTTAAAAATACATATATATATTTCCCTAAATTAGGATTTCACACTGCTACATATTTTCAGGATATATGTTAATATTGGTAAACTGAATTAAAGAGAAATAAATTGTATTTGTTGGTAAGCAGCTTATTTTCAGTTTTGTTCATGCCATTAGTATCTGGTAAGGATACAGCAGATCAAGTAAGCATCTACCTCCTCTCCACCATTCTCTGGTACTCCACTCTCATCAGGTAACCCCTGCACCTGGCCTGGGTGCGGGTGATGAGCTGTGCCAGTTTCTCATCCCTCATCTCCTCCAGGAGCCCCAGCAACCCAGCTTTGAAGAACACCTTAGAGAGAGAATGTTGTAGCACATCACTGTCAGGTAGAGCAAAGCACGGGCACAGGGTGAGTGAGAGAATGGGGGGTTTGTACCTTGGTGTGTCCAAATTTGTACTGGGTGTGGTCCACATCGATTGACCCAAGGAGCTTCTCGGAAGCTTTCTTGCTGTCGATGAACTGTCCTTCTGGGATGGCACTGGCATTAAGCACCTTGTACCTATGGCAGGAAATAGAATATGAAGAAGGTCACATTCCAGAAAGCTCAATGAAATGGCTACCAAGCAATGCCATTGTTAAGATTCTCTGAAGGATGTTCAAGAGTGGAAGAGAAGAGAATAAAAAAATCTTCCCTTCAATAGAAATCCCATTTTTATGGCTAAATATGTTTTTAGGAAAAACTGTGTGTTTCCCTTAGTCCAGAGATTTTTGGCAAAGAATGGATACTAATTTCTGTGGGTAACTGGTGATGTATTTCTCATGCCCCTGTTATCTAATGCCTGCTCTCTAAATTAGAACTTTATGTGCAAGAGCAAAATATGTGGAGAGGAGAAGCAAATGTCAGTCCTGAATACTGGCAGTACATACCGTCTGAGTATTTTCCAGCTGATATAGAACAAGAAGCAAGATACTTTCATTTTATTTCATTTCATTTCCATTTTATTCACTTGTTTTTCAACAACTTATTATAAAAAAACTTGTAATGTCTTGATTCACGTTTCTGTGCTGACAGATGAAAGTCATCTTTTTTTGCTCTCCAGGTGCCGACATCCAAACTAGTCAACTTCATTGCTGGCTAGTTAGTTAAAAAATACTTTCTCTCATACGAGAATATGAATAAAGAATCACAGTTTGAAAATATCTGCCTTCCTCATTAGATATAGAAAGGAACTGGATGACTAATTAAAACAATTGACTTTTGTATACCTAAATGTAGGTACAACGAACCCCTCCCATAACCTCCACAGTATTTAAAACAATTAAGAAATGCAAATTATTCAGCATGTGGTAATATGGTGGTGGGTGGATGACATGTAGTCTTACCTCTGTTTGAAGTCAGCATAGAGAATTCTGCTGGGGAATCCTTTCCTGCAAATCCTGATCCCTTCCAACACACCATTACAGCGCAGCTGGTGCAGCACCAGCTCATGTTCCATGGCACCTAATAAATCACAGAATGAATCTGTATTTCATTTTACTGCACAGAGAAGAACAGATTTATCACACCTTTGAGCTACAACAACTTACCAGGGGTTTTTGTTTCATTAGGAATAAGGCATCGTACAAAATGGGGATGTGTGCTTCTCAAATTACTCATCAGCTTGTTTAAATTTTCCTTAGGAGCAAGAACAAAACCATGGGTTTAAAAACGTCAATTACACAATCTCAGTATTAGATGGAGTAAAAACACTGCAATGAAACCATGATCAAGACAATTTTTCTGAAAGAATACTTCCAAAGATTCAGTGAGAATCCTTGTTTATCAGAAGCACATGCCTTTATCCTTTCTAAACGTAAAGATTTTGTATATAAGATCAATCTAAATACTTCTTGAACTGAATTTTCTGTATTTTTTTTCACAATGTGGTAAATTCAGAATGATTGTTCTACAATACCCGGAAAAGAGCCGAGACTGTCTGGAAAGAAGAACCCTTCTTCTTGGCGCCCTTCTTGCCGCCACCACCGCTCTCTGAAATACATTTTTAGAAATTAACAACAGAAGCACAGAGGATCAGAGAAA
The DNA here is from genome assembly GCA_013390025.1 of Pitta sordida. Classification (NCBI taxonomy): domain Eukaryota; kingdom Metazoa; phylum Chordata; class Aves; order Passeriformes; family Pittidae; genus Pitta; species Pitta sordida. The sequence goes on along the minus strand of WEKX01010653.1, from coordinate 65,957 downwards.
CCTTGTGTATTTATCTTAAGAAACCTAGTAAAAGGAATAATATGATCAAAATTTGCAAATGCATACAGCGGTTAAAGTTACAATGGGAGAATAGATTTTTCAGATGACAAAAGACTGAAATTTAGTGACTTCAAGCTGAAATTCAGAAAAGGCAATCAGGAAATAAAATGTAGCAGTATGAATAGAAAGATATTTTAAAAAGGAAATAAATTAATAGCTAGTCAATACACAAAATGTAGTATTTATGTATCTTTACATCGAAGGGTATGGATAAATATAGCACCATGTTGATATATTTGATTATATTCCCTGAAGTACTTGGGAATGGCCCATAGTGCAGAAATCTTGTTTCTCAGCTAACCTGGGTTGATGTTATAGTACAGCTGACTAGTTTTAAAACCTGCGCACCTATTAAGGTCTCTAGGGAATTGTAATATCCTTTAATAGACTGAGTTTCAAAAAGTACATGAAGTTTCAGGTTTTCGGTTTAGAAGTATAAATATTATTGTAAATTATTATTACAAGATTTTTTTCCCCTGTAAATTATAGTAGAACAGACTTCAAAGAAATCACCTGCTTCTGCCCCACCAGCAGAGGCAAAGAGTAAGGCCAGTGTCTTGAGGGATGATTTCTGATACAGCCCCACAACAGTTTCATTCAGAGGGTCCTTGTTCTTCTCCAGCCACCCAGAGATGTTGTAGTCCACTGTCCCAGCATAGTGCACCAGGGAGAAGTGCGCCTCAGCCTTGCCTTTGCCAGGTTTGGGCTTCTGGAAATTGTTGGACTTGCCCAGGTGCTGGTCATAGAGCTTGTTCTTGAAAGAGGTGTCAGTTGCCTTGGGGAACATGCACTCCTCTTCCAGGATGGAGAAGATGCCCATGGGCTGGGAGAAATAGCGACATGTGAAGAAAGTGTGGAAGAAATAGAGGAAATGTATGTATGAGAGAGGAAGTTAAAAGCTATACATAAACCTCTCCGGATAATGTGAAATCTTATATTTCTACAGAAAGGGCATTTTGCTAGTGGGTATGCCAATCAATTATACGAAAACATGCTCCCCTATAAGATTTGGAGCTGTGATGTGACGAAGATCTAGCATGTAGAAATTCATAATGTACATGTTACATGTAAACGGAAGCAAAATGAATGAAAGTAGTAGCGTTCAGATGTAATGAAGAGTTCACATGTCCTAAATGCTCTTTCTATGAACCAAGGCCACAAACAGAGGTTGCTCAGTGTATTTACTCACTCAGTATGCACAAAAAAATACACACTTATGAGTATGAACTTCAGAGTTATCAATAGGACTGAAATTTTTGTCCCATGTAAATCATATATACAGCATCACAGAATCCCTCAGGCAGTGAAGTAAGAGACAAAAGTGTATATGAAAAGCTTAGAGTCAAGAAAAAAATCCTTGTTTCTGCTGCATTAAGTGTGAGTGTCACCCGTTACCGTGATCTAATGAGAGCCTAGAAGATTCTTTTTGTATATTGTATCTGGAAAACTATTAAGTATATGAGGACCAATAACCTTCTCAATGAGCTCGATGCAGGCAGCCAGGTCCATCCCAAAGTCAATGAACTCCCATTCAATGCCCTCCTTCTTGTACTCCTCCTGCTCCAGCACGAACATGTGGTGGTTGAAGAACTGTTGCAGTTTCTCATTGGTGAAGTTGATGCACAGCTGCTCCAGGCTGTTGAACTGCAAAATGCAAAGATTTGCTTATTTGTGAATTTCAGCTCCAGAGACATTTTCCATCTTCCAGTAGTTTTACTTTTAATCCATTATGGTCTCCATGACTGGGATCTTGAATTTCCAGTTCTGGGACAGAACAGGTGACTGGCATATTCCATCTTCTAATATATCTACACTTTCAGGCCCTGGCACTGTCTCAACATATTTCTGAGCTCTGAAAATGTTTGCAGAGCTTAGTCTAACTCCAGCTTTTAATTTGTTTGAATTTATGTACACTGCCAATCTATTTTCAGCCATTCAGGGGGAATCTGGCTCAGCATTAACAAAATCTTCCTTCAGGACGATGTATTTTAACTTCCTCAAAGTCAGTCTGTGCTATTACTTATTAGTTATTCCACATTTTCTTATCAGTTTTCAATGCAATTTTCACTTCTGCATGCAACAACAGACACCCACAGAAATCTGCAGCGCTGTGGGATACTACATACTGTGAGAACCACAAGAGTAGCATTCCTACAGGAATGACAGGATTATGCAGTAAATAAAAATTAGTCATAGTTAAAATAAAGCACAACCCTAAACCCAAAATTATTCCGATTTCTTAATGCCCCTTCTAGGAAACTTGTATGAAAATTCCTCCTCTTACATCAAAGATCTCAAAGCCAGCAATGTCCAGGACACCAATGAAGTACTGCCTGGGCTGCTTCGTATCCAGCTGTTGGTTGATACGAACAACCATCCACAGGAACATCTTCTCAAACACAGACTTTGCCAGGGCACCCACTGAATTGTACACCTAAGAAAAGGTTGAAGGAAAGTTACCATCCACTACAGGAGAGGAAGTTAAAAGATTTTTATTAATTTGTTTTCTGTCATCACTGGTCTCTTACCTGCTGCACAGTTTGGCCCTTGGTCACATATTCATTGCCCACCTTGACCCGGGGGTAGCAGAGGGCCTTGAGCAGGTCTGCTGAGTTAAGACCCATCAGGTAGGCAGCCTTGTCAGCAACTAAGGAAACAAGCATAGAGGAGGATGAGATATTTGCTCCCCACTGGATGTATCTTGCAGCAATTCAGAATAATTTCTGCAGACACTACATATATGTCGTCATATTTGCTTGGGTTTTTTCCCATTTTATTTATATTATTCATAAAAGTAAAGATTATTCCAATACCTTTACACTGAACATGCAAATTTTGAAAGAAGTGACTATACAGACAAAAGGACAAAGGCCAAAAAAACAGGCAAATCAAATAGTCAAAATTTCTGAATAAATAGAGTAGTATACTGTCCTGAAAATTGTAGTCAGTGAAACTCTACTGTCATTGGAGAGAGAGATAGATTAGTGAGCTATTATGCCAAAAGTATGAATAGGATATTTTGTACAACTTTCATAGTGGGACCTTATTCTCCCTAAAGATAAATATCACACCTGTAATCTTTCCCAGTTCTCAAAATCCCTGCAGCTAGACTAGAAAGTACAGGCACCACAGCACTGCATATACTCTGTCACAGAATCACAGAATCAGTAAGGTTGGAAAAGACCATAGAGGTCATCAAGTCCAACCTATCACCTATAACCTAACCCAGCCTAACCTGTTGANACTCCAACCCCAGCCTATAGTTCTGCATGGGGTTATTGTAACCGAAGTGTAGGACCCGACACTTAGACTGGTTGAACCCCACGCCATTGGTTTCAGACCATCTATCCAGCTTGTCAAGGTCTCTCTGCAGAGCCCTCCTACCTCTCTCCAGATTGACATTTACCCCCAGCTTGGTGTCATCCGCAAACTTGCTAATAATAGACTCCATCCCTTCGTCCAGATCATCAATAAATATATTGAACAGGACAAGTCCCAACACTGAACCCTGAGGCACCTCACTAGTGAGCGGCCTCCAACCGGACACAGCACCATTAACCACCACTCTCTGAGCTCTGTTATCCAACCAACTCCTGATCCAGTCCACTGTAAACCCATCCAAACCACAAGCCTCCAGCTTCACCAGGAGTTTGTTATGGGGGACAGTGTCAAAGGCTTTACTAAAGCTTACTGTCACCACTGTCCTGTCTCAGAGTGAAACTGTTAGCGAGCACAAGTACTATATACACAATTCTTCAACATGAGAAGGCCAAACATCATTATATAAGGTAAATACACAGATGCTAATTTTAAGAATCTTTTATTTTATGTGTTATTTGCAACTAAATACATAAAATAAATGTAATATTAAAAAGATGTGAAAGAAGAACAAAACTGGAACTTAGGTTTTATTTTACTTCCATAGACCATGGTTTTTGTATGTATTTATATATATCTATAGCTCTTTACTGTGGTTATATTCATGTAATGATTTGTCACGTATTGTCCTCTAAGTATTCATTAGTAGTTCAGAGTTGTTTCTGGTTCTCTGTAAGACTTGGGAAGCTGCCATTCCAGATAGCAGTAAAGCTTGCTTTACTTCTGCCTGAGTCCTACTCTGTCAGTCAGTTGGGAGTTTGCTTTAGGAGTCACAGGACCTAATATTTTACATTATTCAAAATAATCTGCAGCTTCCACTGAGTTCTGTTCCTCTGGAGAACAATGTGTCTGGTTACGACACCCTTCTATTCTACAGTACTGGCACCAGGGAAATGCACAGGCTGGATCAATGATCCTGACGCTGAATTGCTGTCTGTGTTTCAGTGAGTGTTTGGTATCTACTGTGCTTTGATATATGTTGTGCTGATACCTTCAGTGCCATCAGGCTCTGCCTGCTCCTCTCGTTGTTTCTGCTTGAACTTCAGGTTCCCATAGTGCATGACAGCCCCTGTCAACTTGTAGATGGCTGTCTTCTCATCGGGTGTAAAACCCAGGATGTCAATGGCGCTCTGCCAAAAGAGTCATTGGAGTAAGTACTCTGACAGTTAAAGGTCAGAGAAATAAAACTTCACCTAGAAAACCTGAGTAACTTACGTCCGTGGCCATCAACTCTTCCTGGTCGTTAATGCTGGGAACAGTGATCTCACCTTGACTCACATACTGATAGTCATAGGGGTTGGTGGTGATCAGGAGCATCTCTGAAAATAAGGACAAAACAGATACAGGGCAAATGCAGTCAGCACATACAGGAACTCATTGTAGTTCTGTGGCCTCTGCCTGGAGGAGCCAGTGATCTCTCCTACCAATGAGCTCCGGCTTCTTGTTGGACATGATCTGATAAAAGATGTGGTAGCTTCTTTCCGCCTTGAGCTGGAAAGTGACTCTGGACTT
>WEKX01010653.1:15091-25491 GCA_013390025.1 Pitta sordida | reverse complement strand
CAGAGTGAACTGTGGTTGTGGCGTGACCTTAAGTTCCAGGGAAAGCTATGCCTGGTGAAGGGAGACCCAGCATGGCGCTGCGGCAGGCGGCTGTCATAAAGCGCTGACACCATATAACCTTCACAACACACATAACGGAGGGACTCTGGGTGGTCCCTGAGCGAGACGCCCCACCTTGCAGGGCATGGCTGTCCTGCGTCCCAGTGCAGGCCGGTCCCACCCTGCGAGGTGGCAGGGACACTGTGAGCATGCACAGACAGAAAAGCACCATGAGGAACTGAAGAGTTTTCACTCCATGAGGATGTGAAAAAGCAAACGTGGGAGCACAACTGTATTCTGATTTAAGTGATTTACATTTTGCTGTAATAAAAACAGACAAGGCATAACTGAAATTATCAAAAAGTCTATAGCAAATTTTCTTACAATTGCAACTACAAGTTACAACGTTGTGTGGAATAAGTAGGAATATGGCTTTTGTACCACATTTTATATTCTCCCAGAAGATTAACTACTACAAACTAGATATAATAATATAAATGATTTATTATAATAATAGACTCAAGGGTCTTAATCAGAATTATTTACAAGGTATAGAAGCCGTACGTATTAGTATAGTATTTTTCAAACACTATTGAATCAATAATATGAAAGCAATTATATAGAAGCTTGCAAAACCAATTACTGAGGTTGATGTTACTTACACAGACAAGAGACAATGGACAATCTCTAATTGAGCCACTAGGGGTGAACTTTAGGGGCATCTCCACTCCCGGGAGTGATCTGCACACATACTCTGAGAAAGGCTGTGTTAGAAAACGCTCCCTCTGAGAAATATGACTGAGCTTTTACAGTATAATGTGCTGGGCTGTCAGTCAGGTGTCTTTGGGGCAGGTGTTCCAGCTCAGCAGCTTCAGACAACTTATCAGTAGAACCTGTTAGTTCCTTTATTGGTACTTGACCATGTCTGCTACATCTTCACCTCACTATCAGGGTGCTTAACTCTGAGATTGATGAGTCAGGCTGGTTTCAGTTTTATTCAACATGAAAACTTGTGTGATCCCCTTCTCCATTCTCTTCTGACAGATCTGCAAATAGATTGTAGTTCCAGTAGTTTTACCCCAACTCCAGGCAGAGCATCCTGCTACACTCACAAGCAATTCGTCTGGTGGATGAGAAGAAGGCTGTGGATGTACAGTACCTGGATTTTAGTAAAGCATTTGACACAGTCTCCCATGATATGCTCCTGGGGAAGACGGCAGCAAGGGGCTTTGATGGGAATATTCTCTGCTGGGTCAGGAACTGGTTGGATGGCCGGGCCCAGAGAGTGGTGGTAAATGGTGTCTCATTCAGTTGGCAACCAGTTACTAGTGGTGTCCCCCAAGGGTTGGTGTTGGGTCCAGTCCTACTTTACATTTTCATTGATGATGTTGATGATGGGATTGAGGCCATCATGAGTAAACTCACAAATGACACCAAGCTGGGAGCCTGTGTTGATCTGTTGGAGGGTAGGAAGCCCTGAAGAGAGACCTGGACAGACTGGAGAGATGGGCAGATTCCAATAGAATGAAATTTAGTAAGTCTAAATGTCGGGTTCTGCATTTTGGTTGTAATAACCCCAAGCAGAACTACAGGCTGGGGATGGAGTGTTTAGAGAGTGGTCAGGTGGAAAGAGACCTGCGGATATTAGTTGACAGCAAACTCAACATGAACCAGCAGTGTGCCCAGGCAGCCAAAAGGGCCAATGGCATCCTGGCCTGCATCAAGATTGGTGTGGCCAGTAGGTCAAGGGTGGTTATCCTTCCCCTGTACTCGGCGCTAGTTAGTATTAGTTAGTACGCACCTTGAGTATTGTATTCAGTTGTGGGCCCCTCAGTTCAATAAAGATGTTGAGGAGCTGGAACAAGTTCAGAGAAAGGCAACTAGGATGGTAAAGGGGCTGGAAGATAAGCACTATGAGGAGAGGCTGAAGGAACTGGGTCTGTTTAGCCTAGAAAAGAGAAGGCTCAGGGGAGACCTTATTGCTGTCTGTAACTATCTAAAAGGAGGTTGTAGTCGGGCGGGGGTTGGTCTTTTCTCCTTGGTCTCTGGTGACAGAACGAGAGGTCATAGTCTTAAGCTTCAGCAGGGAAAGTTAGGCTTGATATTAAGAAAAGGTTTTTCACTGAAAGAGTGATCTGGATGTGGAATGGGTTGCCCACAGATGTGGTTGACTCACTAACCCTGGAAGTGTTTAAGCGTAGGCTGGATGAGGTGCTGAGTGATATGATCTAGATGTCGATGCTAGGTTAGTTGGGCTATAGGTTGGACTAGATGATCTTCAAGGTCCTTTCCAGCCTTATCTATACTGTGATACTTGTTTTGGTTTTTTTCTCTCAACTCTATTCCCTTTTATGGAAATTTCTGCAGTTTATTTGACTATTTCACCAGTGCTACTCTCACAGTCAGTGCTCAGAAACAGTTGTTTTAGTCTTTTAAAGAGAAGTTTCTAGACTGTCTAGTTCTAACACTCTCTGCCCAGGCTCTTTAGATATCGTGCAAAAAGCTTTAAAGTTTAGACATCAGATTTAGCTGTTTGAAGATATTTGAAAGTACACAGTAATTACACTAATATAGCAGAATATGGAAATCATAGCACAAGTACAATATAGCAATTAAAATATACAGCTAAATCACAGTACAAACAGGATTGCCATTTGCTGACAAATTTGGTGACCTTCTAGGGTGGGATTACAGCATTGGTGGAAGGGGCGGAGCAGCTGACATTGTCTGCCTGGACTTGTTGGAAGCATTTAATGCTGTTGCAGATGACATCCTGGCCTCTAAATCAGAAAGACATGGATTTGATGAATGGAGCACTTGGTAGATAAAAAAATGGTTGGATGGCTGCACACAGAGGGTTGTGGTCAAGGGCTCATTTTCCATGGAGGGACCAGTGATGAGTGGGGTCCCTCAGGGGCCCGTTCCTCGGACTTATCCTGTTCAACAGTTTTGTGGGGGTGAGTTGAGAACAAGAGAACCTGATTCAACAACAAGGACTCTGAATTATGCTCATCAGCAAAGGATCTGCGCCTATAAACCAAAGATTGTTAACAGGATGTTGGAAGTGGGCTGATTGAATCACCTCAACCAAAAAAGCGAAGGTCAAAAACCCTTCAACAAGGACCCCCAGGCAGGGTTTGGGTGGAGACTAGGCAGTCTGAGACTGAGATGAGGTAGAGTTTGGGCAGAGACTGAGAGGGGCCTATGTTAATGAGTTCCTGGAACAAATTTGCATTAGCACTGCCTAGTCTCGGAAAACTGATGTCTAGTGATGAGCATTTAATGCATCTGTAACTCACATGTTACGTATATGTATAGTTCTGTAGCATTTAAGAGACTGCAGAGGGGCAGAATTCCCTCCTTCGTCCGCCTGGCAACACTCCTTTGGATGCAGCTCAGGATCCTGTTGGCTTCCAGGGCTGTGAGTCGACATTGCCGGCTTATGGTGAGTTTTTCACCACTCATCAGTCCCAAGTCTTTCTCCACAGGGCTGCCCAATCTGTCAGTGTGCCTGGGATTGCTGCAAGCCAGGTGTAGGGCCTTTGTACTCTGCTTTGTTAACTCCACAGCCACATCTTTCAAGCGTGTCCAGGTCCCTCTGGATCCATCTCTTCCCTGCAGCGTGTGACTGCACCACAAGGGTCGGGATCATCACTGAACCTGCCAAGGGGGGTCTCGATCCCACTGTCCCTGTTCCCTGATATGCAGAAACAAACTCCACAATTCATGAAAATTAGGAAACAGGTGGTTTTATTACAATGTTATGAAGCAAAGGGGATAGCTCCTAGCCAAACTTGCTTCCTGACTGGTCTGCATCCAAAGGACTGTGGCCAGGGGGCCAAAAGAAGGGATTCTGCTCCTCTGCTCTGCCCATGCATCTGACCTGGAGCACAGTTCTGGGATCCCCAATGTATGGAGTACATGGAACTGTTGGAGCAAGTGCAGAGGAGGTAAAAAGTTTGGTAAGAGGATTGGAGAACCTCCCCTGTGAGGACAAACTGAGAGATTCGGGGTTGTTCAGCCTGGAGAGGTTTGTGTAGAGACCTCACATTAACCTTAGAGTATCTGAAGAGACCTCCAGGAAAACCACAGGTAAACTCTTTGTCAGGAATTGTGGTGACTGTTCTTGACCTATTGTTTACAAACAGGGAAGGGCTGGTGAACCTGTGAACCTGTGGTTGGCAATGTTGTGGTTGGAGGAAATGGGTATCGCAGCGACAATGAGATAATAGAGTTTTCAATCAAAAGGGCACAAACCAAACCTGGACTTCCAAAGGGCAGATTTCGGACTATTTAAGGATTTAATTAGGAGGGTACCTTGGGAAATAGCCCTTAATGGCAAGGGGGTCCAGGAAGGCTGGACATACTTTAAGAATGAGTTCATGAAGGCACAGGAGCAGGTGGTCCCTAGGTGCCAAAAGACTAATAGTATGAGATTTAACAAGTCCAAGNACTTGGACCACAGAGAATTTCAGAAGAGCTGTCATCCTCGGGTCAAGATCTCGCTTGGGAGGGGCCATGAAAGACCTTTCCCTCTCGTGAGAGAGAGAGAGGGAGAACTTTATGGGAGGGCAGAGAGATGGTTCCTACCCTGGATCTGGTCAGATAATACCAACTTGCCTGGTTTACCCCTACCCTATGTTCCCCCTTTGTCTCCTGGTGAAAAAGGGAATGTTACATCTGTTGTAAGAGAAGGAGGGGTGTGGGGGAAAAGGTTGCCTTCTAAATGATGCTTCCTTTGCAGTTCTGATCTTGTTAGTTAGAAAATAAACCCTTTATATTCTTTACTTGTAGTTGCCTTGCTTTTTACCTGTGACCAGTTTTATTTTCCAGTTTTATTTTCTAGTTTTTCTCCTCCAGGTGAGGTTGTGGTGTATCTCTGGCATCCGGCCAGGGTCAAACCACGACAATGACACAACCCTGGGATTGGCTCAGATAGAGAGAGCATGATGTTCATGGCTCCGGGGTTATAACATGTGGTCTATAGTCTCTTGGTGCCTTGGCACAGCAGGGTCCCTCAAGCAATGTGGCATGGTCCTGCTCTGCAGTGGCAGGTAGCCTGTGCCTGCTCTGGAGTGGGATTCTGCAGCAGGAGGTTTGGGAAATGACAGCAGTGCTGCGTGTGGCAGTGGTTATGGTTCGCTGCTTCACTGGGATCGTGGCAAGCGGTATTTCCATGTCCCTGGTGCTGACATCCCCTGCACCCCCAGGTTCAAACAGAGAAGAGCCAACTGGAATCTGAGGGAGAGCCGAGCGGCAGCAGAGGGGGAGCAGAGCGACAGCCGGGCTCTTAGTGGCTGGGGCCAGGGCCGATGGCTGAGGCTGTGGCTCTGAGCAGTGGTGCAGAGCACACACAAGCAAAGGCTATGACACAGGACACAGATAAGCTAAGGAGAGTAGAAGTGAAGTATTTTTTTTATGCACTGATACAAGACATTTTTTCAGGGAAAAACACACTCTCTATTTGTCAAGTTCTCTAAAATCTTTGTTAAGCAGAGACCTTTGAGAGTGCACCATTCTACCTAGAATGGATGCAGCTGTGAGCACCATCAGTTCTTCCCCTTGAAGATGGAAATGGGCTTTCAGGTACCTCTGTTCCACCCAGAGGGATGCACAGCCCTGTGGTGGGTCCTCAGCCCACCGCAGCTGCGTGAGGGCTTGGCACAGCCTCACGGTGGGTCCTCAGCCCACAGCAGCTGCCGCAGTGGTGGCAGCAGAAACCCAGGATTCTTTGTGGCGGCAGTGTGGACGCAGGGACACCCCCACGATTCTGAGGGACTCACGAGGGGAGGATGGGGCAGAGAAGACTCCCTTTCATTCCCCTGTCCCGTCATACAGCATGGGGAGGTGCCAGGAATGCTCCTCTGGCGTGCTGGATCTTAGGGAGGTGGGGGGTGGGCATGGTTTATTTGCATATTCATGAGCCATCTATCGTCGCGGATCACAGGCTTCATGGGTCTTTGGAAGACCAAAAGTCCCATGAGATTTGAGACTTTACTGTATATGTAACCAAGAGAGTAGAAGACTTTTCTTTCAGTTAAACGAAAAAGGAAATCTCAAAGGTAGTGAGATAGATTTTTTTCTTCTTACAGCATGGAAGCACTTTTTGTGTTCCTGTTCTTGTCTTTACCTTACTAGTTACTTTCAGCATCTGTAACATCATGCAGTTATGAATTATTCATATGGAATTATGAAGACATAAAGAATATCCACCAAAAAACACACCAGAGATTAATTCATTTGCAAATCCATGGCCACTATTAATGTGGTTCTATGACATGGATCTATTAATGTGACTATAATGCTGTCATGGAGCATATGCATTTTGTACAGTGTCTTGTCTCCGAAAAGGGCAAGATTGACTCTGTGTAGCAGGGTTTCGAGTCTACAGGTTTTCATACTAACAATGATTAAGACTGAATTGAGATTGGTTTTGATTGATCTCATAGGTATTAAACCCCATGCTATTATTCATTTTTTAAATCGCAGTCACCAATGTGTGAATTTGTTTATTTTCATGCTTCTCAGTTACAATTAATTTTCAGTGAAAATTCACCTTAGATTAGATTTAGGGTTAGAGGTTGTAATATGAATCTTATGAAAGGCCATTAGATTTTGGAGCTTTGTGTAAGACAAATGTACTCAAGATGTAAGTGATGTCTACTAATTTGGTCCTTATACTGAGGACTTTAGAAAGCCATATGTTATTAACATAATGTTTAACTTAAAATATCTATGAGAAAGGTAAACTGTGCAATGTCTTGATACTAACCAGGAAACCCCAGTAAGTGGAGAAGCCAGTGATCCACATCACAATAACCTGAGCGAGCGCAGGCCCACACTGAGCTGTCCTGCACAGCATTAGGATGGCGCATCACCAATATCTTGGCTGCAGGGCACACTCAGCAAGGCTATCCCAAGGGAGAACCCTGCAGGCAGCTCCCTCTCCATTCTGGTTATTATACCACCTGCACAGTCTTGACTGTATTTAAAAGTGCAAGGAGAAACTTTCATGTGGACATCTTTTATGAATAGAATTGTGCTTTTAAAGACACAGAGAACCCGAATGCACTTGCGGCTCGCATACGCACATATTCAATTATTCGTGGTTGGATTTTCAGGGAGTTGTGCAACCACGCGCATGCACAGAACGTCCTGGACTCTGGATTCCGCAGCTGGGAAGCACAAAAAGGCACTTCCTCTGCTTTAATGAGGTGCTACAGTGTGAGCCCAGGACCGCCCCTCCAGACCTTATTAGTGGAGGGTGTGTGGCTACGGGTGGGGGATAATTGAATATTCATGGAGAAACTTGTAAAGCACGGACTGGATGGAAACATTTTATGTTGGGTTACGAACTGGTTGGAAGGACGAGCTCAGAGGGTGCTGGCGAATGGTGCAACATCTGACTGGCGGCCAGTCACCAGCAGAGTACCACAGGGGTCAGTGTTTGGACCAACCCTGACCTGTCCCCCCACGACTTCTGGAGGTGCTCTGTAATTGTAAGAGCATGAATGACCTGAAAACAAGGAACCTCTCTACAGATTGGAACTGTGCAGTGCACCATGTGAAAATCCATCCTGGGTCCACCTTGAGCTGGAGTTCCCATGATCTGTATTCATGTTTTTAGTCTATCTGTGCTGATTCTGGCCAGGGGAGGGTTAATTTTTTGCAGTAGCCGTGAAGAGGCCTCACCAGGACCCGGGGGTTATTCTGTATGACTTCACATCATTGCCAGGGGCAGGGGTGAGGGTCTCTCTTCCAGGGACAAGGGGTTCCTTTCAGTTAAGCAAACATCAGAAGGAGCCATTCAGTATTGTCCATTGTCAGAGGGGGTTTTGTATGAATAGTTTCTTTTCCTGTACCCTCTGTCATTAGTATTGTTACTGCTACTGTTGTTTTCTTATTTCACTTCTGTTTCCAGCAAATTATTCCCGTCTCAACCTGTGGTCTTTGCTTTTTCTTATCCCATTCCCCTCTCCTTTGCCCAGTGGGGTAGGGAAGGGAAGAGATGCATGTTTTAAGTGGGAGCACTAAACTAGAAAATACCATTCCTAAACCACAACTCTAGCTTGTCCAACTGGCTATTTTATTAAGCCAGTTTTTGTTGGATCTTTCTTATTGAGGTCCAGAAAGAAACTTGCATTGTCTACCCCCTTCTCTCTACCCTCCATTCCCCTGCAAATCTGCAACTTGTTCACATGTTCTCGCCTCAGGCCATGATTTCATCTTGAGTTACTGTGAAAGTCCTTTTTTGGAAGAAGCTAATTATAAAGATCGTGTTCTCTCTCAGAGACAAAAATACATCTAACCAGGTGTGCTAGGACAATTTACTTAACTGCCTTCCCTACTGCTGGTGCAAGCCAGGGGACATATTAGGAAGTGAGAGCAGGAAGAAATGATTTAGATTTACCAGACTATGTAGGTAAAAAGGGGCTGTGACTTCTTTCAGATGCGTTATTGTGTGCGTAAGATAAAACTTGGGTAAAATAGAAAATGTCACCAATGATTGTCATGGCAGTCTTCAAAATTTCCAAAGCAAGTAAATTTGCAACTTGGCTTTGGTCAAGTTCTTATTAATTCTTTCTCATTCTTCCCTGTTAACATAAGTTCTCAGAGGGATTTGCCTCCCATGCAGGTTCAGCATTCTCACTAAGTAATATTAGCGAGCAAGTCACACCAGAGCCTACTGCTGTGAGCAGTAGAATGCTCCTCCCTACTTCTCACCACACAGGAGGTAGTCACCTCCTGTGAGATTATGTGAGAGGCTGACTTTGGTCCTTTTACATATTCCGCATGTGGAGGGTTTTAATGTTTAATACCAAATTTACTTACTTGAAGATGTTTGATGTTACATGTGATTTTGATTTGGCAGAGTGGAACAGAATTGTGATGAAATTACAGTGATAAACACAACAAAGCAATTGCAAAATAGAGTAGGATCACAAATCAAGTGTGATCCCTATTACTAATTTCTACAAGCTCATCATTGTTGAGTGGCTCTGGGTGCCAGGAAGTAAAGACTTTCTCATGCTGCTGAGAGAGTTGTCTTTGCATGCTGTAAGGGCCATCAGACATGGATGGGTAAGAACCTGGCTGAGCCTGCATTGATGGGCTGGTGGATGTGGCCAAGGTGGGGATGCTGTGAAATTCTGTAAGTTTCCCCTGCCCTTTCTTGAAATGCTGTTCTATCTCAGATGCTCTTCAGCAGCAGCCACACAGCTTTTCTGTGAGACTTTGCCACATTTTAGGCTTGCACATATGTGTGTTTTCCCAAAACTTTCCAAGTCTTTCCTGAAGAATCAACTCTGGAGTTAGAGCACAATATGTAGTTGAGTTTGAACCAGTTTCTGTCAGTGGTAAATAGTGAATAGTCTATTCAGCTCTGATCTTTCCTCATAAGCTTTCTCAAGGAGGGCTTAGTTAGATTCACAGATTCACAGAATATTCTGAGTTGGAAGGGACCCACAGGGATCATCAAGTCCAACTCTTAAAGGGCACCACTCCCTCCCTGGAGGGAATTGACCCCGGTCTCCCTCATGAGAGACAGGGACACTCACCACTGTACTAAAGTGGATTTGTATTATGAGCTATAACTCAATGTTTCGTTCTTCCCTTCTCCCAGCAGTACATTTCCTGTGGTTCTATTGCAAACACATAAGAGTCTAATGGGAATGCACCACTTGGGAACCTACAGGAATAGCAGATTCTTATCAGAGGGCATCATGTTAGAATAGCTGAAAGTGCAGTTTCACCATGACCACAAAAATGAGCTTTAGCAGAGGAGTACTTCAGCTTCTTTAACTGGATGCTGGATAGAGGAGAAGAGAGTGAAATGAAAGAAGTAATTTGGGACAGGTGAAGAGGGGAAATGGATAAGGATTTTATATCATGCCTGCAAGAGAACTGGACCAGCAGTGGCATGGAAGGAGCTGGGGTGCAGTATAACCCCCTTGTAATCCAAGAGGAGGTAGTCAGAGACTTGCTGAGTGGCTTGGACCCTCATAAGTCTATGGGACCGGATGGAATCCACCCGAGGGTCATGAAAGAACTAGCAGATGAACTCGCCAAGCCACTCTCCATAATTTACCAACAGTCCTGGCTTACTGGTGTTGTGCCACAAGACTGGAAATTGGCCAATGTGACACCCATCCACAAGAAGGGTAGGAAAGATGATCCTAACAACTACAGACCAGTCAGCCTGACCTCAGTCCCATGCAAAGTCATGGAACAGATGGTCTTGTGTGCCATTACACAGCAACTGCAGAACAGCCACGACATTGGATCTAGTCAGCATGGATTTCGGAAAGGCAGGTCCTGCCTGACTAACTTGATCTCCTTTTATGATCCAGTGACTCGACTGG
>WEKX01010653.1:1803-14857 GCA_013390025.1 Pitta sordida | reverse complement strand
GACCTCATTGCTGTTTACAACTACCTGCGGGGAGGTTGCAGCCAGATGGGTGTAGACCTCTTCTTCCAGGCTGACGACACCAGAACGAGAGGGCACGGCCTCAAGCTATGCCAGGGGAGGTTCAATCTTAACGTTAGGAAGCGGTTTTTCACAGAGAGAGTAATTGCATATTGGAATGGGCTGCCCAGGGAGGTGGTGAAGTCGCCATCCCTGGAGGTGTTTAAGAGAAGACTGGACGAGGAGCTTAGTGACATGGTCTAGCTGGGGGGTGTAGGGCTGGATGATCCTGGGCCCCTTCCGGCTCGGAGTGGCCTGCTAGACTGTGAGGGATCTAGGTTGGTGTTATGCTCTGGGATGTGCTCTCGGTCTCTGTACGGGTGTTAGATGGTGAGTTGGACTAGATGATCCTTGTGGGTCCCTTCCAACTCGTAATATTCTGTGATTCTGTGATTCTGTGTGATATAAGGGCTTCCGAGGAGTGTAGATCCTTGATCCAAGCCCAGGCTTTGTCTGTATTATTAGAATTACAATATAGCACAAGATCTTCTTTGACCCAGAGGCCGAAAAAAGTTAGTTTTGCTTTGTCTCTGACATTAAAGGACCCACAGATACTCTGTAAGTCCTTCCTTGTTGTACCAGACATAATTGTGTGGGCAGCCCTAGTGGTTCCCTAGCGGGATAATGGATATGTAAGTGCTGCGGCCAGTGGTTTTGGTTTTGATTTTATTTTTTCTCCGCTGTCATACACAGAGACATGAAAATTTATGGAGATGGACAGAAATCTCAATACAGTGTTTTGGAAGATAATGATATAACTTCTGTAGACACAGTATAATGAAGATGGACTAGTGCCCACTGTCCTAGGCAGTCACAGCAGAATTGTACATCAGCAGTATGACCCTTATATGATCATGAGTTTGAACTAGCTCTGAACTAGCTGACGAAATGTTAGTGCTCCTAAATCAGCCCCTTAGAAATACTGGATGTGATAATTACTGTTTCTGTACAAAAAAAGAGAGACTTACTCAGGCAGGAATTGATGCAGGAAAAAAGGTGATCTAAAAACTAAGGACTGACTTAAGCAGCAAAAGAGAGTTTGACCTGTGTAGGGAAGTCAAAATTAAAACTGTCAGTAAAAAAAGTTACATGAGGAACACGTCCTCCAGTGAAGGGAAGTTCTGCTCTAAGGAACTGCTAACAAAGGTACTGTAAAACTGCCAAGAACATGGTCACAAATAACTCTGAGAATTTTATTTCTGAGGATTGTTTTGTAGTCTTTGAGGAACCAAGAGGATCAGGGGAGTGGAGCACAGGATGGAGCACATAAGGAAAATCTAAAAGAAATGGGTTTATTCAATCTGAATAAGGAGGTTAAAGGGACATCTTATTGATATCTACAGATATCTGATATGGTAAGAAAGAGTGGACACAAACTAGAATATGTGTTGGTAGCAGGATGGCAACAGGTTAGGTAACAGGTTTGGCTAGGTTAGGTAATAGGTGATAGGTAGGACTTGATGATCTCTATGGTCTTTTCCAACCTTACTGATTCTGTGATTCTGTGAAATTCAGATTAGATATAAGGAAAATTATTTTCACCATGATGATGATCCAAAGTAGAAACAGGTTGTTCAGAGAGGCTCATGATCCATAGAGGTGTTCATGATGTGACTGGACAAATCCCTGAGCAACCTGAAGTAAATAGGCCTGCTCTGAGTAAGGTGCTGGACTAGATGACCTCTGGATATCCTTGCAATCTCAACTGTTCTGGGTGATTTCATGATCCCAGGTATAGAGCAGGCTTAGTAGCACAGCAAGAAGCAGCACCCATCTGGTCAGGCACTGCTGCATGACATTGCGTCCTGCAGGGTTGACATGCAATCACAGCATGGCACACCCAAGTGGGCTTGTATCTCATCAGATCACATTAACTGAAGAAGCACTGAAGAAGAAACCCAAGATCCATTATAAACTCCAGCAGTTTTGCTGAAAGCCCTGCTGGTGTTCCACTGTCCGTAGCAGTCTGTGAGTGGAATTTACTCAGCTGTGAGCAGGCCCAGCTGTGCTGTGGTCACATGTTGGCATCTGAACCTTGTGAGCATGTAAAGCTGTGGCTCAGCCCCTGGAATGGGTACAAGGACCATTTCATCTCCTGGGTGCCTCTGGCACTGCCTGTGCTTGGCTTCTTCCTGTGCAAGAGCCTTCCAGGCTCTCCAGGGCCTCTTTGCAAGGGGTGGTGACAGGTGTGTCAGGATATGGCATTTGCTCTGTGTTGACCAAAGGCCAGCCCAGAGCGGTGTCTCCTGGCAGGGACCTCGGGCCTCAGTGGTGTCTGAGGCTGATAAAGTATAGGAATGATGAGACAGGCAGATGTAGTGAGGCTTTCCCTGAACACTGCCTTATTCCCCAGGTGCTCCTGCATCAGGCATATCCCAATCTTTATTGTGTGTGGGATCAAGAGTTGCACCAGATTCTCTGCCCATTGATTTGTGTGGCAGTTTTTTGAATTAGTGGAAATTATCAGTAGTCACTCTGTTGGTGGTGACGAGCTGGGCAGGTAACTGAGTGGTTTGAAGTATCCTATCCTTCTGTGTTTGGTCACCAGGTAACCTTACTTCTTGTGCAGGGAAGTTCAGTTATCTATCCATTCCCTCTCATTGTCCTATCTAGATGTCACAGACCTTATCTTATACCTGCTGTCTGCGTCCTCTCCTATTGAGGGGCCCAAGGCTGACTGGGCATTTTCTGGCGCTGACATTTCAGATGCCTGTGTTAGATGACACTAAATGCTCTTTCCAGTGGGAGGGACAGTGTGGGGTGCTTGAAAATATCTCTCATTTTGATTCACGTTTGTGTTGAAGTGTTGAAAAAGTTTTCTATCTCTACTGTGTACATAAAATCTGTAATGTTCTCAAAATGAATTCACCTATGCAGGGGTAACCTAGTGGAGCCTGATGTGGGAAAATCTCTTGTTTTAGCAATTCCAATACAAACACATTTTTGATGACCCCAGCTGAAAGACCTATTTTTATGACTATTGATATCACTGCTCTCAGGAATCAGGTTTCAAAAGAAAGAATCTAACTTTTTGCTGACATTGTAAAATTTGAGGGGGAGGTTAGAGGGCTTTGAAGCATTTGGCTCCACCAGCTGCAAAGGGAATATGATCTAGGCCAAATATAAGAACTCGGGGATTTATACATTTGTTTTAGATGTTAGAAGTTAGTTTAAAGTGACAGTTCTCCTCACAACCGTACTCATATATGCCTGTCCCACACCATGTATGGTATTCAAATGTTTCTGCTCTGTATTTACCTTGCTGTTGCTGTGCAGAATCTCAAGCCTTCTGGGTGACTGTGTAGAGGGACTTGCTTTTCCTCAGAGAGCTATGGATACTGTTGACTGTGGCCATTTTGATTCTTTTTTTCCTGTTTCATACTCCTAGTTCTCACGTAAGTATTTGAAACCACATTCATAATTCTCTCTAATAAGGAAAGAGGCTCCTGTGGGCAAGAAAGTAAATGTTTTCCTCTCCTTATGTGATAAAATTGCTCCACAGAGAGTGAGTTCTCCACTGCTGCTTTTTCATTGGGAGATGACATTATTTCCTCATTTGGGAGCAGGTGTGGCTGTGAAACTGCAGAAAAAGAGTTCTTGAATCCCATTGGACTAACTCCTACTTGTTTTCTGTGTATTACAGCAGGAGGGAGGTCTCTTATGTAGCATCACATTTCCACAGGGAACCAGGATAATCATGTGCACGGCTAATGAGAAGTGTTTGCAGCATCATCTCTGAGTCTTCAGTATCAGAGATCTTCAGAGGCACTAACTCAGAAAATAAACGGGGAAAAGTTTTATACTACATATCTGAATGTTATGGAAGATACTACTACTTCATAGCAGAAGATAGCAAACTACTTCATGTTCAAATAAGTTTTGTCCTTTTGCTCAGCTAGGAATGATAAAAAATGTCAGAGAAAACTGCAGGTGCTTACTGGTCACAGAAGTATTGCAGAAAATGGGGCTGTTGACAATGCACTGCAGAGACTGGAGAAACGTGGGCTGTGCATGGCAGCGATTTGCATTTACTTCCAAGGAAGGTGCTGGGCCTCCACTGGTTCCCTTTTGCCAGAGCACCAGTTCATTCATGTCCTCAGCTGAGACGTCTATGTAGCAGTTTCTGCCAGTGGCAAGGGTCAGTTCACAACCTCAGGAAACAATTCACATGTGCAATGATTGCTTGGATTATTTGGGAGCATGCTGTGCAATGGCATCTACTAAACAGTGGATTATCTGCATAACGAGGACGTTTAGCATGTAAGAGTTTGGCCTTCACATTATACAAAGCATTCAGGCTGCTTCCAGCAGGCCAGTCCTGCAGTGTGGTAACAGGGAGGTATGTTCAGAGCTCAGAGCCAGGACATGGTGCAGGCTGGGTGCTTTGTCTCTCAGAAATGAAAAGGAAACTTAGTGGTTTGACATTAAGACTCAGAGGACAAGATGATGAAGAGGTGTTTCTTGGATTGTAATAGTCAAATTGCAGATGACAAAAGAACCATTTTTAGGCTATGTAACTGTGCAGGAGAGTGTGTATGTTTGAGGTTGTGTGGGTGACTGTGGCAATGAACGCACACACGCGTTTTCTACTTCCTGGGGCCAAATGCTGTGCCATCTCTTCTGTTGGAAAACATCCCAAATGAACAAGCCTTGTTGCCCTGTGGAAAATGCTTTTACTAATAAGTGTCTGAGGGCATATTGGGCTGGGAACTTTGATCCTGAACCTACCATTCTGGTTGGTTGATCTCCCTTTTATTTTGATCTATTTGCTTCCCATCAAGCTTCCTCCCTGTCAGCAAGTAACACTTGTGGCTAATAAAGGAAAGAAATAGGGAGATTGGTGTCTTCCCAGCCAGGTCAGCCAGAGGAACTTGCCAAATATGCTTGTCATCCACTTGTTGTCTCAGACACTGCCAGAATATTTTGAGCAGCAAAAGCTCCTGCAGCCCTGCTGATTTGAGGGGATCAGCTGGCAGGCTGGCTGTCCAGTGCTCAATCCCTGACTTTCCTCACCTCTCAGTGCTCAATCCCTGACTGTTCTCCACCTTAACAGCAGTTTCTGTGCTGCATTTGTTCCAGAGGTTTTCTTCACAGGTAACAGTCTGACACTGTGACTGAGACAAGTCTGCCTCAGTTCCAAATCCAGGTCCTACCAAGGAGTGAGGCTGAGCTAGAATTCCCAGAAGGCACATGCACACAGAGAGCACATATGCAACACGTACAGTAATACACCAGCACAGTGTACATACACTCAGCACTCACGCCAGTACCAGTGGCACAAATGGCCTCATCTTGTTCCCCCCCAGACAGTGCAGGGTGAGGGTGCAGTACACTCACTGTTCTCTTAACAACCATTGCTTTTTTTTTTTTCCTTGTGCAAAATACTGGCTTCCCCAGCTCTTTTGAGTTACACCTTGTTGAAATCTGCAGAAACCTGTAGCCTGTGATTTTTCCAAAACTGTTTTGCATGTTTGGGCTGCGGTAGCACCAGTTCACTAATGACAGTAATTTTTTTCCAGTTGTTACTGGATTTGTCATTGTTCTGGGCTTGCCTTTCTAGAACAGATGACAGGTGTGCTGCTGCATGATCGGTCCATTGCTGTCATTCATGTGGATAAAACTCTCCCACTTTATTCAGCAAGGGATAAATGACTGGATAGTGAAAAGGGGAAATGGACTGGGGTTACATGTCCTTTCCCTTATGTTGCACTTGACTTCACTGTGTGCTTTCCTGATGGAGGTCCCACTCCTGCCATTTGGTGACAGAGTCAGTTCTTGGTGTATATTGACATCTGAGTTATGCCTTATTACAAAAACCCCATGATATTGCTCATTTTCTCAAATCAGAAAAGAAATTGACCACTTCGACCCTGCTCCATTCTCACATCTGTGATTTAGAAATCAGATCCTTTGGCCATGCCTATATGGGTATCCCACTGGATTTTCTTTCACAAATCTTTTGTGGTACCATTGTTTGCGTGCAGAAATTGCATAAAAAATTTATGCTGTGGCTGCACTGTGCCAAACAAATTTTTATCAGTGTCAGAAAGTCATTTGGCACTGCAGGCCTATGCTACCCTTCAGCCCAGAGACTGTACTAATGTACTTTTAATTTCTGTTACATTTCATTTCATAGAGAATCTAACTCAATATTCCCATTTTATTTATGTGTTTTCTGTTTGAAATTCTCTCCTAAGCTGCAGTTCACTTTGAATTCTTACTGTAGTCTGTTTGGGGGATTTTCTTTCCCCAGTTTCTTTCTTTGTGGGCCACTTATCCCTATGTCCTTTCTGAAGTTGTTCTGCTGGGAACCCTTCCTGCCAATTGTTTCCAGGTGCTTATTGGGATAGAAATCCCTGATAATGTCAGTAGCATTGATTTGAAGATATTTAAAGCTGATCCACGCCCATTAATTTGATTAATTCTGAAAATAGCTGTGAAGGGTTTTGGCAATAATATTGGATAAGCAAATTCTTATCTCAAGTTTCTTCTCTCCTGTGTAGAGAAAGACCTTTTCCTGATACTGCACCTGAACTGGTCAAAGGAACAGACAAACGTAAAAATAACTTTGCCAAAAAGAGAGAGCCTCTCACAATCTCTTCCACTTTGAACTTTCATCACAAATGAACTGCCTACATTGAATCACAGAATCACAGAATCACAGAAAATTATGAGTTGGAAGGGACCCACAAGGATCATCTAGTCCAACTCACCGCCTAATCCTATTGTTCAAGTAAATGTCTTAGGGCTGGGATGAAAGTGGTGTGAATAAATCTTCATCATCTAAATAGAGAAATGTGCTTCCATCAACAGACAATTCTGTTTTCCTTGATAATCTTTTGGATAATATTTTTAGATCTAATCAAGCACAGCTCTGCATTGGGCAGTATCCTGTTCTTGCTGCTGCTGAATTTCTGTGCTCCAGTGTGAGCTCTGAGGTCCCCAGCACTAATGAGGACACATTTTGGCATGCACTTTGCTTTTATTCTCCAAAAGCCGTGCTGGTATTTATGCAGCTGTGCTGGTATTTATGTGTTGTCTTCCTTCTTTAGCAATGTTTTTTAATATATTATTTACAGGTGCTTAGATTTATTCTCAGATTCACTCTTAAGTCCTTCTTAAAGCCTGATACTATATTTGCAATTTCCATTTGTCTGACTTAAGCACTGTTTACAATTCAGTTTCTTCAAATTTTAATTCATTTAGCAATATTGGATGAGCACCATCTATTCCTGGTGTATTGTTCTTCTTATGTTTATTTAAGAACCTCTTGTATGAAAAAAAGGGGGAGGGGAAATACTTTCTATTGAAAAATCAACTTTTCTGCAGATGTCTTATTTTCTTCTGTTCTCTTTATACAGAATGATAATCTGTTGGCTTTTTAGATTCTTGAAATCTTCATTGCAATCAAAAAACTCACAAGCAACTCCCATGGGGGTTTTGGTAATCTAGAGCCAGCTCCACAAGCAGCTTTTATTGAAGAATTATTTTTCTCTTAACCGCATTGATAGATATTATGCAGCCTTGCTATTACAGAATGTCTCTGAATGATCAGCATTAGAACCAGTATGTCTTCAGGCTGCCATTCCCAATTTTGCTCACAGAAGTTATTTTATTGCCCTGCTATGAACAGTATTTTTAGTTCTTCGCACTCACCTGTACCAGATATGAGTTTTGTCAGATAAAAGACTAAATTGGAACTCAGAAGTAATGAAAACCATCAAGATTTCCAGGGAAAAAAAAAAAAAAGGAAAAAAAAGGTAGTCAGATCTTAAAAATCTGTGAATTATTCAGTGCAACACTTTATCTGAGGAACATTCCTCATGGGATTTGCAGCTTGCCAGTGCTGTTGTGGGCCATGCTCTCAGTATGAGTTCAGTGGATCCATAGTGATAGGGAATCCCTGTGATAGGGAATACCCAGCTCCTGGTGCAGCAGCATTTCTGCTGCTCTCTGTGTAAAATGAGAGCTGCCGGGAATGTTAGCACCAAAGAAACAGAATTGCTGAAACACCAATCGTTCAGAGCACAGATTTTCATCCCGGCACTTCCCAATATTGAGATGCAGCTGGGCACTGGACCCTGGAGATGGTAGGAAACACTTTCCTTAACCAAACCCCTCTTTCTCTTGTTGACTAGTGAGATGCATGGGTTCGATGAAATGCATGCTTCCCTGCAGGAAGGAAAAGCCAAAGTGGTGTGTAGTGCTACGTATTAGTTAAAAAATTCCACATGGAATAAGACTGGAGGTATTAATTGATTTTTTAGGGAAACAGATTGATGAACTGAACCACCAGAAACTTAAAAATATTTAGGGAGAGACATACACAGAATACATACAGGGCAATTTTGACCATGGCAAAGGTGAGCTACATCTGCGGCTAGAGCTTACTTAGGAAGACTCTCCTGTCCCATGCACCAAAGCATGGAGGTACTTTGGAGATCTTTCTGTTCCCTGATTCTACTCTCTTGAGAATGCTTCAAGGTTATTTTTTTCAGTACATTTATGGTATAGCATAGTCTGCCACATAGTAGGCTTAGTGTTTCACACTTCTGTTTTTCAGAAAAGAGAGAAGGAAGGAAGCAACTGGGACTCCAAAGAGAACTCAGCATCACTTAACTGTGAAGCAGAAAAGAAGGTAAAAATAATACCTGAGCAGGTGCTGAGGGAGTATAAAAGTTTCATAGTTAGTTAGGGTTCTCCTATCTTTCCAGGAAGCATCCATGGAAGACAACTGGAGAGTGGGTCCGGGCTGAGGACATGACTTTCAGGGTGCCCTTTCCATCACTCACCAAAGCAGCTGGTGAGCTCCTGTTACAGAACAGGTGAGTGGGGTGAGAAGGCTGAGTAGTCTCTGGAGAAAACAATCAGAAAGAACAGATGGTAGAAGCTGGTGAAGGAGAAGGATTTGGATTGAAAGGAAATCAGAATAGTGCAATTTTGAGAAAGTGACTGCTCCCCCCAGAAAACCTCTGAGAACAGTCTAAGCAGTTGAAATCACTGACAGATAAAAGGTGCCAAAAAGGCAACCCACTAGTCTGGTTTTGATTCCTTACTTTTAAATACTGTGAATGGAAGGAACATACTTGTTCAGATGTGGCTTAACTCATCTTAGGAAGTGTCACAAGTTACTTATGATCCAAAAAGCAGTTTTAACACCCAGAATATCTCCTGATTAAAGAGTAAGGTGCAGGCAGTTACATACTGAAGTATCATGGGTTGACTTGTATTATGTTTTTCATGTTCATTTCCCCCTCACTTTCAAAAGGCCTCCTCCACAATTTCAAATCACTCTTAGGAAAAAGAGATTTTTCTCTATGTTAATCCTAAGTGTCTCCTTGTTTGATTCCAGTGTTCTGTATTGCAATGTAGAGACTGGGACATAGTACATTCTTCATTAAAGTCTGAGTCATTAAGGTCAGGTATATTTCAGGATGAGACAAGGCTTCAAAAGTGTTTTGGAATACCAACAGACGAGGAAGATCTTAACATTTCCAAGAGCACTTAAGGATAGAAAAACTTTCTGTGTCGCTTAAATTCTAGTACTCTGTGCACTGACTTGTATGTCTGGCATGAAGACCAGCACTTTTAGACTTGGTATCTAGAAGCATTACCAGCTTACAAAGTGGTTGGATGTCAATGCAGGGTGCAAAGGGTGAATCCATTCTCTCTGCTCTCCAAGGAGTGACCCACATTCTAACTGTCCCTCCCGGTCCCCACCAGCACCTCTGCTACTCCAAGGTGCCTTCCTTCAATGTTTTCAGACATTTTTTTAACACGATTGCTCACAAGGACTTTGGGTGTAGGGAGGAACCAGACACCACCTGCCAGCCCTCCTGCAGTGCCAGGACAAAGCAGAGATTCAGAGAAGAGATCTAAGCCATTGACATGAAATGGGTGGGTGGACAATGGGCTCACAAGAGCGGGAAGGATTCCCCTGCCAGAGTGTAGGTATAGTGACTGCAGTTGCTCCCAAATGATCTCTCTCCATCCTTTTGTTCTTCTTGTCACACCTCTGGCCAATGCAGACACTATTCAGAACCTGGGAACACCAGCTACTGAGGCTGTGACCCAGGTGCTTGAAGAAGGCTGATGATGTAACTTGTAAACACTCTCTCAGATATTCAAAAGCAGCAGAGATGAAGTCTAGAGTCAAGTATCAACAGCCAAATGATGTTAAATTGATTGGTCTCTTCCTTTCTTTTTCTTCTTTTACGTTCCTCCACCTCTAGTTTCTGTCCTTTCTCCTCTCCCACCCATTAATTTTCTTGTTCCCCACCTCAATTTTTCTTTCTCAATCTCTTCCTCCCTTCCTCTCTTTTCTCTCTGTCATTTTCTTCTTTTCTCTCAATTTCTCCTTTTCTTTTTCTCAATTGCTCCTCATCCCACTCATCCACTCTCTTCTTTTCCCTCTCCCTCCTTTCCTTCTCTCTTCCTTTCTCTCCTTCACTCTTTGGCTCCCTCCTTTCCTGTTCCTGGAGAGGAAAGCCCTTTCTGGTCAAGGCAGTGTTGCTGTGACTTGAGGGCATGGACAGTGAGTACCTGGAGAAAGCCAAATCTGGCATTATTAGATTGGTTGGTTTGAGCATGGTGTTAGTTAACCCCCAGCCATGGAGTTGATCCCCCTATGGGCCATTCATTTAAGAGTGGGACTCAATGATCCTTGTGAGTGCCTTCCAACTCAGAATATCCTCTGATGACTATAAGGAACTTCTTTATTAAGGTCAGAAACTTTTTCTTCCTGTCTTAGTGCTTAGAAGGTTGATGCTTCCTGCTGCTCATGCCCAGGCTGTATAAGGTCAGAGAATTTTACAGTCCACATGAGGCTGAAGGTCTAGTGGAGCTGATCAGCTCCATCTATTTTAAACCTTCTCTTAGAGGTGTTCTTTTGTGCCTGTCATGGGCCCATGTTTTTCCCAAGATCAGTTACCTGTGCCTCAGCACATTTCAGATCTCAAGCTGTGTGACTCCAGAAATAGTGTGTTGATGCAAAATGACCCCTGTTCTCCAGCTAAGGCAGCAAAACACAAAGTCAGGAGAAATTGGTTTTCCTTAAACCACCCTTTAATATTCCACTCTGATTCCAAAATGTGTCCAGTCAAGCTTTCCAGGATGGCCAGTGGCCAGGCCAGGTTAGCACAGTGCAAAGTGTGGCACTTCTCACCCTTTCCCACACATTGAAGTATATCATTGGCCCAAGGTGTTGTCATTTAAGGAATCTGCAAAGTACCTTTTTTTGGTTGAGCACTTAGGAACAAATCTTCAGACTATAATTTCTTATAGTTTCAAGTGATTTAAATGCATCATGATTCTTCTTCCATCAGTCAGAACTAGTTTTTCATTTTGGAGAGTCATTGTAATATTATCCAAAGGGAACAGGGATTGGCGTCAAAATATAGTCCCCAAATTTGTTGAGGTATTTGATAGTCCGTCAGCAGATTTCAAAAGGTATCCAAAGTTCTGTCACTGATACAGTTTTCACAGTTTCACACATAGAGATGCTGTCTCTGAGGAGCATCACTTGCAGTGACACAGGAGTCAACACAGGGAATCATCTTTTCCTTAAATATATTTAGCTGCTGCCTAGCAAACTACTTCCATATTTAGTTATAGCATGGGTGTAAACCTCATCATGTTTTTAGAGGAGGAGCATCTCCCAGTCCTGAATGCTCTTGCTGAAAATACACTGTGGGCAGTGCAGGAGGCCATCCAATTTCTCAAGCTCCCTTCTCCAGTTAGATCACAGCTCCTTAAAGTACTCCTGTAAATGCAGTGGTGTAGGGCTGGCCAGGAACCTTGAGGGACATCTATGTGTTTCTGTGGTAAGAACCAAGTCTCATTTACGGTTCCTCGTGTCTGCTCATAGAATCTGCCCTCAGCAGCTCCTGATATGCCAGGGTCTGTGAATAGCTGCTGTGTATATGCTGTACTGGTTGCCTCTATTAAGCACCTATTCAGATAAATGAGGCTCTAATGTGAGTGTCATTGTGATCTCCCAGTGGGTACAATCTCTTGGCTTTTGGATGGAGGCAAGTTTTTCCCCAGTTTTGGTCAGATTGCACAGGCCCCTGGGCACTGAAGGGAAGGCTGGGGATGGGAGACATCCTTGCTGCCTTGAGACTCTTCCCCATGGAAGAGAAAATGAGCTTTTCCTCATTTTTTCCTATTCACACATTGTATTCTGCATGTGGGATGGAAAAACAAGACAGTGACTGACAGCTATTTCTTTCCACCCAGAGTTAACTTACACAGCAAAGCTCCTCCATTGCTGCAAAGACAGACAGGAGCAGTGGCTGGCAGTGTGGAGCCACCAGGTTTAGTAATTCCTGGTGGGTTTTGGACTTGGAGATTTCTTTATAGCATCCTGTTTACCAGGGTAGTTCTCAATTCCAGTTTTAGAAAATAAAACCAAGTTATTCTTGACATGTATCCTTGTAAACTTTTAAAGCATAGATTTACAATTTCTCTACTTATAGAGTAATATTTATTTCTTATTAATTTGTTGTAGCTTTAAATCACTATACCATTGCTGGGAAACACTAATAAAGTGCAAGAAATTTTGTTTGCTTTCATAACTGTTACTGTAGCTGGACTACTGGAGTTTCAAAATTTTACTCCAGGAAAGGCAGGAACTTATTCCTGAAAATTAGTTGTTTGAAGACAATCAATACATTAATAACTGCAGAATTAAATTGTAACTACTGAAAGCAGTGCTTCTGCTATGCATGCAAAGGAATCTATGTTCCTTATTCACTACATATTAATACCGTTACAAACACTCATGGCAGAAGCAAGTGACAGAGGCTTCACATTTTGTGCAGCCCTCAAGTCACTTTACTGACTTGCAGTATCTTCACTCTTCCTCTGCGATTTTCCTGCCATGGAACTCCCGACTCTTTGCTCGGAGCTTGTTGACCTGTGACTCTGCAATGTCAGCCCGTTCCTCAGCTTCCTCCAGCTCGTGCTGGATCTTGCGGAACTTGGAGAGGTTGACATT
>WEKX01010644.1:0-16847 GCA_013390025.1 Pitta sordida | reverse complement strand
CTCACCCTTCTACATTAACCTCTTGTGAGCAGATGGTTGGGTGTCTGTGATTAAAGTTATGGACTTTTGAATTGCTCTTTGAAGGTCCCCTCTTCAAGATTCTGTTTGGGATGNTAGGTTGGTGTTACGCTCTGGGATGTGCTCTCGGTCTCTGTACGGGTGTTAGGTGGTGAGTTGGACTAGATGATCCTTGTGGGTCCCTTCCAACTCATAATATTCTGTGATTCTGTGATTCTGTGAAATTTCAATAAAGAGGCTTTAGTTCTCTTCTGCAGATAGCATCCTACGAGAAAGCACTTTGAAAAACTGGTCGTTCTCTGCCAGTAATGTTGGTATCAATTTATTCTTCTCCATTTGCACATTCTGTATCTGAAGTAATCAAATGTTCAGATTTTACACATGCTCTGCAAAGCCTCATTTCTTGGATTTATTTTGTTTATTTATTTTCTGTTGAAAATAGAGATTCTCTAAGCCTGTTTATAAAGAAACTACTTTTGTTTACAGAAGTTTATTAAAAGGGTCATATAATCAATATGCTGCCTCCTGAAAGAGGCTAATCTCTTTTTCTCAATACAATACTTTTCAAAGGAAATGTCATTATAATTTATCACAGTATTTCTGGATTCATCTTCTATTATTTATTACAAGTCTTCAAAGGATTTAACATAATGCATTTATTTTCTAAGGTTGCAGACTATTACTGAATTATATATTTTTATTAAAATGCAGTTTTAAAATAAGAGTGAAGTTGCTTGTCTAGTCTTCATGTAATTTTTCACGTGAAAAATACAAGCCCTATATTGCTGCATTTTTAATCTGTTTCTGCAAAACTTCTTTAATCTGTTATACTATGTTAATATATTTTTTCCAGTTTAGGGATGTTGCATTTTTTTGTCTTTGAACTCCGACATTTGTTTAACAATCAGATTCCTCTTAGTTTCACTGCTCTAAACTATAGCTCTTCTACTAGTAATTTATTAACAGCTGAGCTGAGAACTGCTCTGCACCAGGTGTTTATATAATGCAGAATATGTAATAAATTGAAAACAACTTGCATTTTTATTGTAAGTAAATGGATGGAGTCTGTGTTCAGGACAGAGAGAACTACAGTTTAAAAATGAGCAATAGCATCAATAATATTTGATGAAGGTTAAGTGGAGAAAATAAGCATTAGGATGCAAAGCAGAATATGAATAATCAACTAGCAGTAATTACATTGAAATTAAAAAATCAGCTGGAAATAACTCTATCGGATGAGTTGTGAGAGAGAGAGAATAAGGGCTGAAACTATGCTTCAGGTTTTAGCTGTTTGTATAGTTGAGTTGTTTATATGTAGCACTACATTAGAATCCAGTGTCATGAGTTTTTCAGCTAAATTTCTACTAGTTGGAGTCCAGTGGAAGAGCAATATGAACCCAGGATCTAATTCAGATCATGTTCAGTTCCTTAAATCAATGAGCTAGTTAACTTTTGAAACTAACCAAGAAACTTACCTGAATTGCAGCTTACATTTGGGAAAACGGGTATTAGCAGAGTTTTTAGCAGACTGCTGTAGCCATTCTTAATTGTTCTTCAGCACGCACAGCCAAATATTGTTTCCAAGGGACAGTTGAAAGAGAACATGTAAATAACAACAGATAACTGTAAAGCAGCTCATGTATGCTGTAAAATCAAAGACAGAATTAATCATAGCCTGAAAGAACTCTGCCTATAAAGACTTCAAAATTAATTAGCTTTTTCTTAAACTTTTCCATTAAGACAATCTAATATCACAGAATCACAGAATCACAGAATATTATGAGTTGGAAGGGACCCACAAGGATCATCTAGTCCAACTCACCATCTAGCACCCGTAAAGAGACCGAGAGCACATCGCAGAATCACAGAATCACAGAATCACAGAATCAGTAAGGTTGGAAAAGACCTTAGAGATCATCGAGTCCAACCTATCACCTATTACCTAACCTAGCCAAACCTGTTACCTAACCTATTACCTAATTACCTAACCTGTTGCCATCCTGCTACCAACACACCATCCTACCTATAACACACTACCCTAATATCTAGGTCATGCCACCAAGTACATCATCCAACCTTTTCTTAAAAACCTCTAGGGACGGTGACTCCACCACCTCCTTGGGCAGCCCATTCCACTGTGAGNTGTAAAGCAGCTCATGTATGCTGTAAAATCAAAGACAGAATTAATCATAGCCTGAAAGAACTCTGCCTATGAAGACTTCAAAATTAATTAGCTTTTTCTTAAACTTTTCCATTAAGACAATCTAATATATTGCATATTTCACTGTTAATGCTTTTGTGCAATTAAGGTTTTTTAAAGGTACTGATATTAAAATCCCATTGACAACCATTAGACAGAAAAAACGTGTTTTGAAGTCACTCTAATCCTAATTTTCTCAGACGTGAGAGAATGAAATTAATGCAAAAATGCAAACTGGTAAAGATGTACCATAGTCAAAGTAATGAGAACTTCTTCAGATATACATATATATGCAGACCTATTTTTAGCTGATCATTTGTAATTTAAAAAAAAAAAAATCAAAAATTCAAAATAGAGGAACATTCTGAGTTTAATTATGCTTGCCATTAAAAGACACTATTTGCCAATGGATAACCAGATATCGTTCCTTTGCACATTACCTAATGTATAAAAATTTCATAAATTCTACATTTGCAATGAATCTTCCCATGTGTTGAAAGCCATGCTACCAATTGATAGAGGACTGAGAAAAAATTATTTTGTGATTAAATGAGTGAAACCATTATATTTCTTGTGCTTTGTATGCTATAATTTGCCTCAATAACTTAATTACAGTGCTAATAATAATAGGTGTACAGCTCCTGCAGTAAATAATCATAGAGAATGTTTATTGTCAGTCATTTTATGCTACTTCTCTTTGGATTATATATATTCCAGGTGGTGGGAGTTTTGATACAGCTTGATTCTTCTTATGCACACTACAGTTCTCAAATATTATTATAATACTTTTTTTAATATACTACAGTGTAAATTTATGGCAGCTGTACATGCCTTCATTAAGAATCAATTGACCATAATGAGCCTTTTCATTAAGGGGCAAGAGCTGTGATGGTTCTTTGTAGTTCTAGTCTGGTCGGGGTTCTCAGTTTTATTCTCCTTCCTAATACGTTGTAATTTAAATGGGAGATAAAAGAGAGAAAGTTCTAGAACAAAAATCTGTTATCAAAAGTAGGTGTTTGGTATCAGTCATACTTCATGCCTATCGCTTTAAAATTTAAGTTTGGCACAAGCAATAGTTGTCTTGACTTGGTAAGTCTTAGCAGAAGTAATGGCAGATTACTTAAACTCTTAAAGTATTTTGCCAAAGCCTGAGGAATCTTCTATGTTTACGTTTGGCTAACTTTGCAAAAACATGGGAGATGTTACTGTTTCATAAATATTTTATGCCAATATTAGCAGAAGTACTGAAACTTGATGTAGTTTATCGTTTTCTCAGTAAAAGTAACTATACTACTTACATATTGAATATTTTGCTTTTTAAATAGAATTATTACTTTTATTCTACTGGAACCTTATATTCTTTCTTTGACTCCCATTTTGCCAATTTTTANCTGTTTCTGGGCTCCAAAGAACATCTACAGCTTTTTTCCAGCTTTTATCTCCATCTTCAGTCTTAGATGCTTAGATGGATTCTGCGGTCCTGGTTCTCTCTCTCTTTGGTCCATAGGTTTTCACCATGGTCGGTCCAACTCACAAGCAGCAACGGGATGCCTGGAAGAACATCTCTACCCCTTCTCTCGTGGGCCTGGGGGCCTTCGATCTCAGCCTCCTGACGCAGGTCCTGAACCGGCACACTGCATCTTGCTACTGAACTTTTTTTTCTCTCCCAAGTATGTTATTCACAGAGATGCCTCTATCTCTATAACCTTGAAGGCCATGGCAGCATGGAGAGCTCAGGCAAGAACTGAGCTGTTAACCCCCTCACTGCCAGAGCAGCAGAAACCCCCCTAAACCATAACAGTAGTTTTACATCAGTTCATTTAAATCATCCATATTCCCTAATGACGTAATCACTTGTGTAGAAAACTTCTGTGTCTGTGGTTGCTTTATTTTGTATGATGTTCTCAGTATTCTTGTAGGTTCAGAAGTAGATCCTCTAAAACAGAGAAGAAAATATAACATGCTGTTTGACGCGACCTTTTTTTCTTATATCTGCCACTGCTACTTCAGAGTATTACAAGTATCACTGCATTTCTCAGATTCAAGCTAGGGCTAACTGAGGTACAAGGACTTGTGTTGTTTTTCTGAAATTCTTAACTATGCTCCTTCCTTTCAAACCCTCTTCTGTTTCCCCTGTATTAATGTTTCTCAATTGCTTTGTTGTTTCCTATCAAGCACATCAGTTTTTATTCCTTTCATCATTCTTTCTCTAATCATCTGCTCTGATTATTTTCTTCTTCACTCAGTCTTGCTTTTCTTCCAGCAGCTTAGATGACCGTCATCAAACATGTTCTGCAGGTTTAGAAAGCTCTGGTGAGCAGAAGCTGGAAGCTTCAGCAAAGCTTTAATCACTTGAACTACTTGTCAAGCAGTATCTTACTGAGGGCAGAGAAGGAAGATGTGTTGAATATCAGCATAGCTGAGTACAACCCAGAGAATCATGGCTCTGTAAGGAGTTAATTGCAACCATAAATAAAAGAATAAATGGCTACAGGAGATAAATTCTACATTCTGACCTAGTGTGCTGTTTGAAAAGCGTATGCTGTGCAATACTTTCTGCAAGAAGAAAAGACACCATGCCAGATTGGACAACCTGGAATAGGTGATTCTGCTGCAGCTCATGACCCCAGAGCCAACAATTAGCAAAGCTAAAGATGTATTCCCAGCAGTCATGCACACATAAAGCACACCAGGCTGGCTCTACAGATCCCAGACATTCAGTGCACTCACTCAAACATGGATAGCACCAGTGCCCTCATCCTGCTTCCCATTCTGGCTAAGCAGAATCAGAGTCCACTAGAATGCGTATGTGTACATATATACATAGTGGAACCCTCCAGAAGCAGTGCTCAGACACTCAGTCTGCCCAGCCTCCCCATTTTTTTGTCACTTGGACATACATCCCCTGAGGCAGCAGTTCCACTCCAGTTACTAGTACAGGTCATTTTATGCACACGCACTGAGAGATGGCCAGAATGTTCCAGATACCCATAGCTGAGCCTCCCCTAGGGACACCCAAAGTTCTCATCTCCGGAGCTGACCCTTAGAGAACCATTCATCTCCTCCTGTTCCTAGGCCACTCCCCCTGTTTGCTGGCTAGTCCAGCTTGCCCTTTGCTAGCCATCACACACTGTCACACCTGCACTTGCTCCAGTGGCTGGCGCCATGGACATGGTGGACCTTCAACCTCTGGTCTGACCCCAGGTGCTGTCATCCACATGTATGCGCATGCACACAGAAGCCCCTTGCCTGGAAAGAAGTGCCATGGAAAGGGATCTGAGGGTCCCATCAACAAAAAGTTGAATATGTGTCAGCAATACCCTGGCAGCTGGGGGGAGGTGGTGGGGGGTGTTGTGCAAATATGTCCTGGCAAAGCATTGCTAGCTGGTTGAGGGAGGTGATTGTCCCACTCTGCTCTGCACTGGTGTGGTCTCACCTTGAATATTGTGGCAATTTGAGGCACCACAATATGAGAAAGACATTGAGCTATTAGAGAGTGTCTAAAGGAGGGCAACAAAGACGGTGAAGACCCTTATGAGGAGTAGCTGAGGTCACTTGGTCTGTTCAGCCTGGACAAGAGGAGACCAAAAGGAGACCTCATTGCAGTTACAACTCCCTTGTGAGGGTAAGAAGCAAGACACCACTTCTCTGTGGTGACCAGTGACAGAACCCAAGGGAATGGGCTGAAGTTGTTTCAAGGGAGGTTTAGGTTAGATACTAGGAAAAGGTTCTTCACCTAGAGGGTTGTTGGGCACTGGAACAGACTCCCCAGGGAAGTGGTCACAGCACCAAGCCTGACAGAGTTCAAGAAGTGTTTGGATGATACTCCTGGGCACATGGTGTGGCTCTTGGGCATGGTTCTGTGGAGGGCTAAGAGTTGGACTTGATGATCCATGTAGGTCCCTTCCAACTTGGAATATTCTGTGTCTCTCTCCTTAGTCTGAATGGTGTTAGGGAGAGGTGTTTTTTTCCAGGGACTTGTGGTGATTCCATGTAGGCCCAGACACTAGAGCTGAGGCTGTGCTGGGACAGCCTCAGATAGGTTGGTTCTTGCTTGTGTGTATCCTTGATTTGGGTCCCTCTCTGGGCTTGCACAGATGGGCCTTTAATGTGCTGATGGCTCCTGTGGTGGACCTGGAAGCAGCTTCTCTGTAGGTGTGTAGATAGAACCTGACCCTTTCTCCGTATTCTCATCCCCTCAGTAAATAGTCTAAATTAATACTCTACAGTGCTGCTATTGAAACAGATAACAACAAAACAGAATGTGTGCCAACCAGGGCAACCTCCAAGGTACCCATCTAACATCTTACTAATTTCACAAGTCATCCATTATGTGAAAAAGATGTGAATATGATTTCCAGTAAGTTGCCAGGACGCAGTCATTCCCAATTGAAAGCATTGGAGAGAAAGCGTGAAAAACGGGGACATGGAGCAGATGTTTCGGTTGATATTTTTATGTCAGTTAAAAAGATTGAATTCTGTTGGCATTGCAAGTTGCTTAGTGATTAATGGAAATGACAAATGTGATGCATTGACTCTAAATTGGTGTCATGTTTATTGAGGACATTTTGATTGAGATAATGTAAATGCTGATATGAGCATTTGTTTTCATAATGTTTCCATTCTTTTCTGTTGGCGGAAACAGGTGCTCAGCTCCTCTGGAAAACCCACTATTTAGTTAGATGTCTATTGATCTGTGTGTAGCAGTGGTTTTGTTTGTAAACTACGGGAGTTTGATGTGGTTTTTGTCATTTAGTTTGGGGTTTTTTTCCCACATAAGCTCTTAATAAGGACTATTAAGAACTTCTATTTTCTTTCATTAGGTTTTGGTTTGGGTTTGGTTGTTTTTTTCCCAATACTTTGAAGTTTTACTCAAGTAAATCTTATATACAGTAAGTATAGCCAAGCAAGGTACCTTATTTTCCTTCACAAGATTGTTGATTATGAGAAGATCAGTTACAAAAATACTTAGGCATCTGGGTAGGGAAAGGGGCAGGAAATTATTACAATTATAATTGTTGAGGCTGGTAAAAATAAAACCTAATTGCAGTCCCATAAATAAGCATGGGAGTAATGCATTTTGGGAATACTAATTCCCTTTTAAGCAGTGTAATGAGAATACCTCTATGTGCATCTGAGTATTATTTAATAATGCCTAGGAAGTTCAGCTCTTAAGATAGATCAAATACTGTCGTATCAAAGGAAGGAAAGAACCTTGGTGAGGGAAAATATTTTGGTTTATTCTATGTCTTTGCTATTTGTAGTCACTTACACATATCTTATATTAAAATAGGTTCCACATATCCTGCAGCTTTGACCTAAATTTACTGGAGTTATCTCCCCTACTTTAGCCCTTGTATAATTTTCTGAGGTTTTCATTTTTGTATCTCTGTGGACTGTAGTGAGTAACCAAGGATTTGTACTACACAGCTGGGAAATTGTAAATCCAGGCTTGTACCAGTCTCTTCCCCTTTCCATTGCTTTAACAATACGAAGTAAGTGGGAATTGGAGTAGAAATCATACCTTTTCTTTAGGGATGTGAATTTTTCAAAATTACTTTTTGTACCAACCTCCAACCTTCTGCATGGAAGACAGGGATAGGAGGAAGATGGGAACAAGATGATATTGGCAGGGTTCATTCCCAGCTGGAGGAGACTCACAGGAACTCCATGCAGCTCTGAAGCTTTCTGTGGCTTGGCCTAGTGTAAGATCAGCAAAGTATGGTGAATATCTGTTTCTTTTACAACCTGCCCTCTCAGATGTAGGGTCCAGTAATGAATTACAGCTACACAGATGTATAACACTACCCAGATTTAGAGTGAGACTGTGTCTTACATGGAGATGCTTCATGTGACTTGAAGTTTTCCTTTCCAAAAGTTTTTACCCTGAATGGTGTCTATTTCAGTTACAAAGAATCATGAAGGGTAGGTGTTTTGTTGGGGATTTTTTGAGTTTGATTTTTTCTGTTCCTTTATACTTGAATTACTTAATTCTCTGTAATGGGTTTTACCCTGCCTGGATGCCAGGGGCCCAAACGGTCACTCAGTCCCAAAATAATAAGATGATATGCAAAGGGTAGGTTGGAATAAGGCAGTTTAATATAAGTACAAATAAAGCAAAGCAAAAGTCCATGCAGAAGCAAAGCAAAAGAACTACTCTTTACTTCCCATCAGCAGAGATGTCCACATCCAGGGAAGTAGGGCTCCTACGTATCTTAGAAAGCAGTCATCGAGAACAATGAATGTAGCCCCCGGCCTTGCTCCCTTCCTCAGATTTTATGTGTGAGCTGACATCATATGGTATGGAATATACCTTTGGTCAGTCTGGGTAAGCTGGCCTGCTCGTGTCCCCATCCGGAATCTCATCCTCAGCTGAGGGGAGTCACCATCCCTGAAGGTGTTTAAGAAAAGACTGGATGAGAAGCAAAGTGGCATGGCCTAGATGATGGGAGGCTTGGATGGATGGAGCGTGGTGCCAATGGTTCCACGCTTGTGGGTCTGATCCCTGGGTGGGTGTTCGCTTGGGAGTTGGACTAGATGATCCTGTGGGTCCCTTCCAATTCAGAAGAACCTGTGAACCTGTGAAGGGACATTATTGTGATGTGTGCCCAGCTGCAGTCAAAACACTTAAGTGTTATCAACACCCTTCTAAAACACACCATTGCAAGGGCTCCTATGGGCCCAGACAGACCCAATACATTCTCAAAAGCACCCTGTTAAAATTCTTGTCTTTCTTTCTTGTGATTTCTTTCTTGTGTATTTCTTTCTTGTGATGTCCGTAGGCTGACACTCTTACAAGGATGCTAATTGCCTAATCTATGGCTTCTAATTTAAAATCACTGCTAAATTTGTTTAAAAATCCATCTTGGATAAGCAATTTAGATTTATATTAATTTCTTCATCCTCTCCAAGCCCAAAACAAAGAAAAAAGTTGAGAAAGAAACAGAAGCACCTTTGATTTTGACATAAATGAGATATTTTTATTCTATATTTATTCCTGGGTTGCACTGCTGTGTGGTAACTTAAATTGCAGTTTTCACTCCTACAACAGTAATTTTCTTTATTATCCCAGTGATAAATAAACTCGTGCTCTCTTTCTCATTCTAGTGGCAAAGCCTCTACTTTGTTCCTCTTGTTACCACAATGGTGATTATCATGTTTATCACTGACATAAATGAGCCTAGAGTCAACTTGACACATATTTGGCAAATATCCATATAACATTATTTTTATTTTTACCACTTTATCATTTCCTTTCTGTTTCTACAAGGTCTATTTGAATATTGCACTAAAGATGAGAATGAAGAAACTTTGCTGTTAGAAAGTTTCAGTAGCGTGAGAACCAGTGCAGCCATTGACAGAAATGAACACTAGTCCAGCCAAAACCACTAAAATTCCTTCTATTGGTTCTTCTTCTCAATAAAAAGTCTCTTTAGATAACATTTTTTTATTTAGAGAGCACATCTTATATGCATACTATTGTTTATACAGTTATACCTCCTCCATCGCGAGGAAAGGGACAGGCGACAGCCCTCGCGAAATATTATTCTCGCAAANCAAATGGGCGAGGTCGTGAAGGAGAAGTCGCGATATAGGGAGGATTCACTGTATATATACAAAACATAGTTTCCAAAAGGAAAAACAGTTAGTGTTTTAAGGATTTTGAGGTGCAAAGCAACTTAGCATTGGGAAGGACTATAGTAAGGAGGGGTTAACCAACTGTAGAACCAATTGTTGAGGAAAATTGTTGTTTTGCCATATGTTTTGTTTTGGCTTTTTTTTTTTTTAATTCCATTTTGTAGAAGTGAACGTATAGCTCATTGCTTATGATTCTGTGAATAAAGGAAACATTACTTGGGGGTGAATTAACAGAGTCATAAATTGGGGAATCTGTTAGTTAATCCTGCTGTCGTGGGCATTGTCCACTTTCATGTGTTAAGCTGCACAAAAAAATTGGAGAATCTAGAGAAGAGAAAGAAGAATAATTTATCACCTAGAAAATACAACCATTGGTCAAAATGAACAAAGTTAGACTTTTTAATGTAGAGAAGGGATTCGTTTCTGCAGAGAGACAACAACTGGCTGCAAGGAGGAGTGCAGTAAATTGTTCTCAAAATTCATGGCGAATAGAAAAAGCAATTATGAGTTTAAGTTGCAGCAGAGCAGCCTCACAGTGTAGAGACTGGAAGAAATGTTGATGCTAGAGGGCTAGTGAATTCTAGGCTGCCCTGACATTTTGAGGAATTTGCATCCTTTTGAACAGGCGCATGTTAGAAGTGATAATGGATGTCATTTAGTTTTGGGGGGAAGTGGATTAGATTATCTTTGAGGTTCATCACAGCCATATGATTCTGTTGTTATACTAATTGTGACCACAAAACAGACTCTGCTTTTTATCTCAGCACTTATTGCTTCAAATACAATTTTCCTGGAACATCTTGCAGAATAGTGGAGTATGTATTTAATGTGATGTTGAGAGTAACAGAATTGAACCCTTAGACTTTAAGTTAACTTGTATTTTAAATGTCATAAGTAAAATAGGAGTGTGGTGTGTGAAAGATTCTTACTAATCTCATGTGACAACAGTGAAAGGACAAAGCTTTGAGCTCCTAGAATTCATGTTTCTCTGTGAGAGTAAACCAAGTGTCCCTACAATGATTGTAACCCAGAAAAAACAAAGAAATCTCAGTTTTACTGTGAAGGTATTAGAAGATGCCAGGGCATTTTCTTGTTTGTAGTCTTGGGATTTCAGTACCTCAGTTCAACTTCCAGCTGTGGAGGTAACCTAATCATGACAGAAATATTTGGTTTTGATCTTGGGCTTGCTACAAATGGAAAAAATATTGGCTAAATCATGCACCCTGTCATTTACAGCTGTGATTTGGTGGACCTGTTCATAGTATCTTCCAATTTTCTCCAATTCTCTTATTTACAGTGAAACTTTTCAATTGCTTAATGGCATATGAAAAATTGTAGGTTTTGCTGAATGACTGTTCATATATAGCAATATTTATTTAAAAACAGAAAAATATTAAAAGTCTTGCAGATGCAACATGAAGACAAAAATTTTAAATGTTACTCTCAGCACTTTAGAGGTTTTATTTTGGTTTAATTTTCAGTTGTACATGAAATCAGGAAATCCATGTTTTCTGTTTTCCATTGTCTTTAATGATGATATGATATTGCATTGGTAAGGGCACGTCACATTTAAATACTACCATATTCCTTGGATTTTTCCTGGATGCCAGTAATTTGGTTGTCATTAAATGCACCATAATTGAATCTTGAATTGTTTTATTTCTTCAGAAAGAAATTTCTGGAATTCCTTTAGCATCATGGTAGATCCATTTCCAAAATCAAAGCAAAACAACTGATCCCTCCCCCCCAATCTTTCTGAAAGTAACTTTAAATCAAGATTATGTTTTTTTATGTTCAAGTCATATTTAGGATGTACATAAAGCTGCAGCTCATTGAGGAACTCAGTTTTTTTCCTGGACATGAACTTTGCTGCAGTTACTGCCATGTTCAGGCGCAGTTTCCAAGTGCTCATTGAATTGGCACTGAAACTCAGTATTACAGCCAAGGTATGCTGGCATCTTCCTACTGCTCTGGCATGTCAAGGTGAGAAGCCACAGCTGACTGCTTCCTGGATTGGGAAGGCTAGGAGCCTCAAAGAACTTACATTTTTTTTCTTACTAGAGTATTATATTTTACTTAAAGTGCTGCTTCCTCTGCTTTGTCTCATGAGGGTAACCTAATTCTACATCAGCATTGTAGAATTTCGTACCTGAGATGTAGTGGTACATCTTGTGGTGAACAGCTCTTGGTTGAAGATTCACCTTCTGGTCATGGGGAAATTGCTCTCTCTAAAAGTCCATCATAAATTTCATTTGAAGAACCATTGTTGGTGTCGTAAGACATTTTGTCTATTCAGGATTTAATTTTTGTTCTTTGCTACCACCTTTAACAAATATTTTGAAGGTATTTTTAAGTCAGGAAGAACTTTTGCAAAGGAGGCTTTTTGGTACACAGAAGCTAAACCAGGTCTTGTGGGGTTTTTTGTTGACTGGTTGGTTGTTTGGTTGGTTGGTTGGGTTTTTTTACATTAAGGTTATTGTGTAGAAGACAAAAATAGCAAGGAAAAAAATTTAAACAGAAGTCTTGGTTACCTCAAAATCTTCTCTGTACAAGATAAGGTTGTGTTTGGTGTCTTTAATGTGTTGGAGCTCCTTTTTAGGTGAGTGTGCCTACACCTGGAAAGATAAGTTCAAGCGTGTTGAAACGGCTCAGAGAATTAAAGAATTTTAGATACATGCACAGTTCTGTAACAGAACTGTTATGGTTTCATTCTCAGTTTGTTTCTTCCTTCTGTTACCATTTGACTGTTGAGGTTTTTGGATGCCAGTGGTGGCTGATTCTTCTTAGGTTTTGATTTGCATTTAACTTATTGTTCTGCTAATGAGTAATGACTTAAGCTTTCAACTCTTTTTTTATATGAAAGATAAGAACAATAATTGTATAATTACAAACAAGAATCATCTAGCAAGGGGGAGAGAGGTGCACCCACAGGAGATGATGTGAAAGGATACAAAAACATACTTTTTATAGAGAACTTTCACATTTTTGTTTATAGGTATATTTTACCATAAATTTCAAGTAACTAATTTGCACTGCAGAACATTTTTGAGAGTCTGCATTCATACAGTATGATATTCTAGCAATGCTTCCATCTGAATCATACCTGAAAGGGTGGAAGCAACCCTTTAGTTGCAACAGTGTAAGATGTAAAAGTAAATACTTGTTCGTACTTATTATTGTCTGAATTTAACAGCACGTGTTGATTATGAGTTACTATAACTGGAGACTGAACTTCTGCATTTATTTTACTTTTCATGTTCTTAGGCATAACAAGGATGAATTCAAAATTACAGAAGTTTTATATACAAACTTTAAAAAACTGGCATAAAAGTTTGGTTCTAACTATTGCAACTATAGACCTACGGAATAACAAGAACATTGAAGTAGTGTTCCATCATATTGGCTTTTTGTGAGACTTTTAGAAAACTCTTTAATATACGTGAAGTAGTAGAGCAAGCCATAAGCTTCATGTATTCTTTCTGTCAGAATTGTTATCCTATATAGATTACTTTGAGTCATGGTGAGATCTAGTTTTCTTAACCTATTTAAAAAAAAAAAAAACTCATTTCTACACCATGTAGCATTGGAATGGATAAGGGATGGATATAGGTATATTGTTGTGGTACTACACAGAGAGAAACTTCTGCTGTCACAGGAGAAGCTTGCAGTGTGAATGTATCCATGTATAAAAACTAATTTCTTAACATTTTCTATTTTTCAATTGATCTTCTGAATATATGTTGTAATACAACAACAAATCTTATTTTATTCTTTAAAATGGTATTCCAGTTTGCAGCTATTTCTTGAGTAACCTTGGGGGTTTTTTTCCCCTTCCTTGTACATTTGAGCTTTCAGCCTTTTCAGGGCTCAAGAATTGTAAGCAGATTGAGTGGCATAAATCCAAGCACCTCACTATCTATTTAGTTTTCATTATTTTTCTAAGGAGTTGAAAGTGCTGGAGAGACATAGCTGGACTTTGTGAATCTGATGCACTGCCTGTTTTTGTCACTCTTACTATAATTTAATT
The DNA here is from genome assembly GCA_013390025.1 of Pitta sordida. Classification (NCBI taxonomy): domain Eukaryota; kingdom Metazoa; phylum Chordata; class Aves; order Passeriformes; family Pittidae; genus Pitta; species Pitta sordida. The sequence goes on along the minus strand of WEKX01010644.1, from coordinate 2,964 downwards.
TCATCACTTTATGTGTAACTATACCTCTCCTATATTCCTGTAAAGCTGAGATTTCCTCCTCTATTGCCAGGTGTTTGCAGGAGTTTATTACCTGCAGCAGCCATGTTCACTTACAGAAACAAAACATATTGTAACACATTAATTGCGTCACACAGTGCAGACATTGATTCTAAGTAATCTCTTCATAATGAGCTTTGCATATATAAGAGGCTATTTTTCAACCCTAAAATTAAAGCTATCCTTTTACTTATTGATGCAGAAACTGTAGGTCACTGAGATGTTGATGAAATTTTATGGGAACATCATATAGGGTGACAGAGCTTCTAAATTCTGCTTTTCAAAGATAGCCAGCAGCTGTGCCACCTGTGTGGGATAACCATCACTTGATCTTTAACACCAGTCGCTGTACTGAGAAGGAGAACATCTGCTTTCCTCAGTCAGTTAAGAGCCATTGAAATCTAAGAAATGTTGACTTTTTCCAACCTCTGGCTAATAGCCTGTAGCTGGGAAAAATGTTCTGTAAACTGAACCATTTGCTTTTCCTCAAATGTTTAATTTACAGGACCCTAAAAACTCGGAAATGAAAGTTGTCTTCCCCTGTCCATTAACATCCTCCCTACATCCTCCTTACATAGGTCAGAACCTATGAAGAAATGCAGTAAAAAAAGTTCTTGAAGTCTTTGTAGCAATAAAGTTGATTGATAATATTTGTTTCACTCTAAGCTGTTCTCCCTTGATCTGCTTACATAATCAAGCTTTTCTAAGAAAAGAAACTTTTCCCCTCAAGTCATGTTCAAGCCCACTGTTGTGAATGTTAGCCTAGTCAATGGTGAACTTCAAAATTTATTCATAGTTGCATTTATCAACTGATTAAAATGACTAGATTTTCTGCCTACACTAAAGAAGATTAAAGAAGCTTGATGTTTCACACTAAGTGAAATACAAGTAATGGTGACATTGTTTTTTCATGGTTTTGGTTTTTTAAATTTTTAACTCCATGTTAGAGCAAAAACAACACTTTCAAATTTTAACATGAATTGGATTTAATGGTCTCAGTTTCATCCATATTATTCAGGTATTTAAACTTTAAAGGGACTATTGAAATTTTGATGCTATTCTCTTTCTGGTTTTGATTTTCTTTGTGCATACTTTACTCCTGGCTCTAAGACTTTGTGTCACTATTCTGACCAGATTTTCAGCTCTTGTGGCTAGCAGAGAGTTTTTTAAGCAGTAAGAAAGCAGATCAGGTTAAGAGCGGAGAGGCTGTTTTTAGGGTGGTTTTCTTTCCTCCCTGTTCTCAAAAAGAATGTAAGTAACATTGAAAAAAACCTCTAACAAGCATATAACTGGATTTAATATGTTAGAAATGGCTTGTCTGGACATCAGGGTGCATATGAGTTTTACCTTTAGCTTGGAAGATTTTGAGGTTTAGCACTATTCTGAGGTCTCTTAAGACTACATATAATGAGTGTTTGGATCAGCTACCAAGAAAGCAAATATGGATTTTTTACATTTTACATCTACTACCTTGAAAAGCAAAACTCTATTGCCCTTGTGCCCTCAGTTTTTCTGTTTTTGTTTTCTGTTTGCTTGTTTGTTTGTCTTTCTATCTTACGGAAGAAATCAGCACTACAAAGCCATTTTCTCTCTCCCTCTGCTTTCTCTGTATGTACAGTAATCCCTCTCTACTTCGCAGTTCACCTGCTGTGGCTTCAGTACGTCACAAGTTTTTTTTCTGCAAAGACATTTTCCAATTTTCCCCCTCGTTCGCCCCTCATGGGGCGGGGAGGTGCCACCAGCAGGTGGCACTTGCTCAGGAGCCACACCCAGAGCTCACTCACTTATAAGAGTGTTGCAAAATTAATAAAACGGTGGGGAAACTTTATAACACTGTCTTAAAAGTATACTAACCAAGCCACCGTGTGGAGCCCTCCTCCTCCTCCGCTTGCTGCTGCTTGTTGCTTCTTGCTGTTTTCTCCTGCTTGCTGCTGCTTGCTCCCGCTACTCCTACTGCTTGGGGCTGAAGTTACATAAATATGAATTTCTACTTCACATATTTGACTTATCATGACATCTTTCTGGGTCTGACACACACCACACCCGCACTCAACACCCCCCCACTCCCTTCCTCTCGGATATTCAACAGATCACTCCACAACTATTTCTACGTATCTGCATATGAACACTGCAAACTTTATCCCCAAATTTAGTGTTTTGCTTACTTGTCCTTTTTCGGCCTTGTTAAATATTTTTCTTCCTTATTGTAACCTTTACCAGTTTTTTCATTTAAGCTGTTTTGATTCTGCTGTGTTTGTATTCAGTTTTATTGTATTTGAGTGACTTCTAAACCAGTATTCCTTAAATGTTTGTCCTTTCATCTATTCTAGGTTTTCTTTGAGTTTCACAATTTCTGTCTTATGCACTATTGATCTTTTTATGTAGCATTTATAAAAACAAGCAGTAAATTATAAGGTGACCCCATGCTGTCTACTTTTCTATGTCCTCTTTTAATTTGACATCTTGGTATAATGTCTTGTTTTCCTTCCCTTCAGAGTTGCCTTCTCTGCCTGGTTCTTGCTACTTTTGTTCATGAAAGTAGCTACTCTTTGCCACTCATAGTAAACAATAAAATCTCTTTCTGACATCAAGTGTCTTCATATACCATGACTACTCTGTTCTGTTTTATGTTAATTACCAGCAAATTTGTCAGTGTATGAAATTCACTTATCCCTTCATTTTGTGCCTATGTTCCTGTGAAGTGATTTGTATGTTACTGTTCACTAAAATAGAACTTACACTTTCAACTTTATTTATTCCCATTTTTAAGACCTTTATGCAACTAACATAAATGGCCTCAAGATGTACCAGGGAAGGTTTGGATCTGCAAAAAGGGTTGTGAAATATTGGAACAGACTGCCCCCACGGAAGTAATGGAATCATGTATTGTTTTTTTCTGTGGATATG
>WEKX01010643.1:79506-107262 GCA_013390025.1 Pitta sordida | reverse complement strand
GAGGGTAGGAGGGCCGTTCAGAGGGACCTTGACAGACTGGAGAAATGGGCAGACTCCAATAACAATGGATTTAACAAGACTAAGTGCCAGGTTCTTCACTTTGGACGCAACAACCCCATGCATCGCTATCAACTGAGGGATGAGTGGCTTGAGAGTGGTGAAATGGAGAGGGATTTAGGAGTAATGATTGACAGAAAACTCAATATGAGCCAGCAGTGTGCCCAGGTGGCTAAGAAGGCCAATGGCATCCTGGCCTGTACTAGGAACAGTGTGGTCAGTCAGACTAGGGAAGTTATCCTTCCACTGTACTCGGGCGCAGGTAAGAGTACATCTTGAGTACTGTGTGGAGTTCTGGTCTCCCCAGTTTAAGAAAGATGTTGAACTGCTTGAGGAGGTCCAGAGAAGTGTGACAAGGATGGTGAAAGGACTGGAGAACAAGCCCTATGGGGAGTGGCTATGGGAACTAAGGTTGTTCAGCCTCTAGAAGAGGAGGCTCAGAGGTTACCTGATTGCTGTTTACAACTACCTGAAGGGTGGTTACAGCCAGGTGGGTGTGAATCTCTTCTCTCGGGCTAACGACACCAGAACAAGAGGACATGGCCTTAAACTACGCCAGGGGAGGTTTAGACTGGATATTAAGAAGAGTTTTTTCACAGAATGGTCTGCCCAGGGAGGTGGTGGAGTCGCCATCCCTGGAGGTGTTTAAGAGAAGACTCGATGATGAGCTCAGTGATATGGTCCAGTTGGTGGGAGGCTTGGATGGATGGACCGTGTTGCTCATGGTTCCATGCTTGTGGGCCTGATTCCTGGGTGGGCATTCGCTTGGGAGTTGGACTAGATGATTCTGTGGGTCCATTCCAACTCAGAATAACCTGTGAACCTGTGAACATGAGATGGGATAATTTTCTGCTTTTCATATGGGCCCTCAGTATTTTGCAGAAATGTATTTACTCAGCCTACCTAAATGTGCTTGCTATCCATGTATCTTGTTGGCTAAGGGTCCTGGACCAGTGATGTTTATAGACAGTTAAATTGTTTAACACCGAGTCTTTCTTTTTCCAAAAGTGTAGTTTGCAAGGAATTGAAATGAAAGGGTTTAAAAATAGCAAATGATCAACACATTCATCAGACAGAAAGGAGCATCTTTCCTTGGTATAGGGGAAACTGGCATAAACTCTTTCGATTCTCTTATAGGTGCCTGTGTCAGCTGGCTTTACCTAAACTGTCACCTGAATGTCTGTGGTCTTTGGCTCTGGTTCTCATCATTGCTTCCAGAAGCTACCCAGAGGTAATATAAAGACTATTCGGCACAAAAAATGTGACCATTGGCTCCTAACAGAACTGAGTCCAGAAAGGTGGTGGTACTGCATCCTGAGCCATTCTCCTCACTTTTTTATGCAGCCCCCATAATATACCACAGCAGTGTATGCATATAGAATATAGCTAAAGTCATCAGACACAGGGGCTGCTATTCAGTCATAGGTGCTTATTTTTCATTACTTATTTTGTTTCCAAAAGAATATCAGTCATAGAGATAAACATTAGCCATGACTGGTGGCTTTAAAAGAGTTTTGCTAATATAGGCTTTGGTGAATCATCTGGAGGGTGTGTTTGAGCATGGAAGTGCCCTGGATATGGTATTTTTCTTATATCCTTTCAGCTCATTGTAAATAAAGTTATGTCTTCAAAGGATGCTAACTCATGACTGATCCTGCATCATGCTGGATTTTGTCATCTCACCAAACCAATCTTCACATATATCGTTGATGAGATGTGAGTCCATAAAGACAGTGGTGGGAAGTATTAAGATGGCTCCTTAAGTCCCTTATTATATAGTCATATCTTGCAAAGTCATGCTCCTGCTTTTGCTTTTTTGTGTCCTTGCAGGTTTTCAGCGAAAACTCCTCGATTCCTCATAGTGTTTCCTGGTCTGTGCATGCACAGTACCTCTGCTTCACCAAGGGGCAGCACTGGCACTCCCCAGTGGGGCACATTGGCCATGCCCTGTGGGTTGGGGAGGATGGTGCCTCTTGCTGGCTTGGGGGACTAAGTTAGTTGGACTATAGGTTGGACTAGATGATCTTTGAGGTCCTTTCGAGCCTTATCTATACTATGAATGCTGTGAATACCACTTTGTCTGTGGTTCCCTAGCGCAGCGCGCTGTGTGTCCCTGGAACTGGGGCTGCCTGGTGATACATAGCCCCAGCTTCTGGCATGATCCCTGGGGAGGAGGAGGGGGGGGTGCCATGGGGCCACTTTCCCTGCAGCACCCTAGTGCTGTGCACTGTGTGTTCCCAGAAGCTGGGGCAGCCAGGAGAGCAGTCCTGTGGCACCTACCCCTCCTCCACTCCAAGGACCGAGCCAGGAGCTTGCCATGCATTCGCTGTGGAGTGCCAGGGTACCCACACCACTGCCATGCCCAGCACTGCTGCCATTCCCCAACCCTCCTGCCACCGGGTCCCATCCCCTGTGGTGGCAGTGGCAAAATCTGGAAATCCCTGCAGCGGCTCCTGCAGGGAACCCTGCAGACTCCCTGGGCAGCGGAGGGGCAGGGAAGATTCCCTTTGCTCCCCTGTGCCATGAGAGGGCATGGGAAAGTGGTGGGAACCCCCTGTAGCGCTCTGGGGCTGAGGAGGGCAGGGCAGTGGGCATGGTTTATTTGCATATTCATGATGTGCCCATCCTTGCAAAACAGGGGATTTGCAATAGGCAGGGAGATCCGAATCCCCGCTAATTTTGAAGTAGTGTTACCGTGGTTCATTATTGTATTTATAGTATCTTCACTGTTTGTCTAGCATGCTTTTAGATTTTTGAAATTCTNTTGGCCATGCCCTGTGGGTTGGGGAGGATGGTGCCTCTTGCTGGCTTGGGGGACTAAGTTAGTTGGACTATAGGTTGGACTAGATGATCTTTGAGGTCCTTTCGAGCCTTATCTATACTATGAATGCTGTGAATACCACTTTGTCTGTGGTTCCCTAGCGCAGCGCGCTGTGTGTCCCTGGAACTGGGGCTGCCTGGTGATACATAGCCCCAGCTTCTGGCATGATCCCTGGGGAGGAGGAGGGGGGGGTGCCATGGGGCCACTTTCCCTGCAGCACCCTAGTGCTGTGCACTGTGTGTTCCCAGAAGCTGGGGCAGCCAGGAGAGCAGTCCTGTGGCACCTACCCCTCCTCCACTCCAAGGACCGAGCCAGGAGCTTGCCATGCATTCGCTGTGGAGTGCCAGGGTACCCACACCACTGCCATGCCCAGCACTGCTGCCATTCCCCAACCCTCCTGCCACCGGGTCCCATCCCCTGTGGTGGCAGTGGCAAAATCTGGAAATCCCTGCAGCGGCTCCTGCAGGGAACCCTGCAGACTCCCTGGGCAGCGGAGGGGCAGGGAAGATTCCCTTTGCTCCCCTGTGCCATGAGAGGGCATGGGAAAGTGGTGGGAACCCCCTGTAGCGCTCTGGGGCTGAGGAGGGCAGGGCAGTGGGCATGGTTTATTTGCATATTCATGATGTGCCCATCCTTGCAAAACAGGGGATTTGCAATAGGCAGGGAGATCCGAATCCCCGCTAATTTTGAAGTAGTGTTACCGTGGTTCATTATTGTATTTATAGTATCTTCACTGTTTGTCTAGCATGCTTTTAGATTTTTGAAATTCTGCATCCTGAAATGAGAAAAAGAGATGAAACCTATTGCTCTCACGTCCATGGCCATGTTACATTTATGGTCTGATATTTTTTGCTGTGAAAGCTAAATGAGGAGAGTAAAATGTTCCTGATTTAGTTTCTGTGATCAAAACTAGCATTTTCAAGCATGATATATGAGCTAAAAACCAAAACATGGGCTATGTGAGGTTGCTCAACCTCACATGGTGAGCTCCCTCAATCTGCAGGGTGGCAATCTGGCAGCAGACTCTTAAGGAAAGGTGCAAATTGACACTAAAATAATGCAGGTCTCGTCCTGGTTAAGGAGCATAACTGAGACATACAACAAACCCCATATCACTTCTATAAATGTAGGAGTGATGGTAGGTGTGATTGACCATATTACTGAATTGATGCATGTGTCTACAAGGAAAATGTACAAGCACTGGATACCTCTAAGGCCAATTTTGTCCTATCCGTGGCTGGAGTATCTGGCTGTGGCCTGGCATCCCTTTAGTATGGGAGCAGTTTGGTACATGATGGAGCACAACCCAGAGGTACATCAGTGTTAGGTTGTGGGGACAACTGGAGCGTTTCAGTTTGAGCAAAACATTGACAGCATGCCAGCAATCTGCACATACCCATGGAGCAGTGTTCAGAAAAGAAGACCCTGTGAGAAAATACTTTTGCAGAAAGTGTAGTTGCAAAATGTGCAATGGCAAGAAAATTCAGATAGGAGGTGCAGCCAGAGGACCCTTTCAGACATCCAAGGCTCATTCCAAAAGAAAAAGCAAAAATGCTATGAGTCCTTGGCAAATAAATGAGATCAGCAATACGTGGTGTCAATATATTGTCTCTGTGTTTTGTCTTTTTCTTACACAAAAGGCAATTCTGGAATTGAGACCAATTCTGGAATGAAATCACATCTAAGTTAAAAATATGTATTTTTTTTCCATCTAAATTTTTAAGTCATGGTTTTATTGGGCATGCACTAGGACTAAAGTCCTAAATATAAATGGTTACTGTATTTGCTTTCCTGTTTTATTGCAGCTGCAAATGTGAGCCATAATGATTTTTATAGTACATGATAGTATTTGTCAGCTATGGGACAGAATGAACTCACATGATAATGACTGGCTCAGCCTCAAAGTGATAAACATGTCAAGATAACAGCAATAATTTTTTCCCTAAACACGAGAATACAATGCAATTTAAACCAGTTTTTTTTTCTTTTTCTGCATTTTAGTATTCCTATAATCAATCACCAAACATAACGGTTTTATTATGACTATGGACACAATAGATCAAATTTTTATGGCCTGGTCTTAGTTTTCCATATGTAATCTGCCAGCACCAGTAATCACACAGTTAAGGTCATTTGAGTACCTGATTACCGCCACAAATCAGGTAACTAGACATCTATGCTGCATAATGACATTTCTGGAAGAATAAACTAGTTCACGAAACTTGGCAAATATGAAGTTGAAAGTCATATTCCAGGACAAAGTGAAAATTTTGCTTTGCTTCTTTATTGTTATGATATCCCCAGGGACTATAGGAAGACAGAAAACTTAAAAACATTTGCTTTAAATTTGCAGATTCTTTCAAGACTCTGGCTAGAGCCTAACCTAAAAGTTAGGGTTTCTTATCCACAAGCTTGCAGCAGTTAAATGTTGTCTGGTTAAAATAGTGGATTGAATTTTTCAGAAACTTCAATTCAAAACTCTCAAAAAAATCAACTGTAATGGAATCAGAGTGGAGATTCAGGTTAAAGCTTGATTAAAAGACGGGAAACAGGGCAAAGAAGTTATTAATATACTTAATGGAGAAAGGCAACCTGAAGATAACCACATGCAATTGTATAGGTTGTCATCTTCATAAATGGCCTAATAAAAGTGATAGTAGCAAGGTACGACTGGTTATGGGTGATTAAAAATTATGTAGGATGGTATACTTAAAGGTATCTGAGAACACTTTAATGAAGATTTTAAATGTGAGTGACTGAGTAATGAAAAAGAGGCAATGCAGGGACCAGGGATTCGCTTCAAGGTGGGGCACAGGAGGACAAATAGGATCAGCTGTGTACATATGTACAACAGAATGTCCCTATCTAACTTCTGCCTCTCAAGAAAGAGTTAACATCCTCTTCATTCTTGTAAGTGGTCAGAAAGACAAAATGTGCAGTAAGTGTTGTGAGAAAAGGAGTACATAATAAAAGACTATCTGTCATCATCTACCTGTATAAATGCTCAGAGCTCCAACATCTTGAAGTGTGAATGCAGATCTTGTCCCCTGGGTGAAAGAGATGGGCCCAGGAAAACCGCGGACTCAGATGTCCCATGGCAAGGGTTGTGTCACTCTGTCCTTGCTCCGGTCAGAGTGGAATGCTGCTCCGGTTAGCCTGAGGTCTTCCAGCTCTTCTTACACTACAGAAATAAGCAAAACTTGTTACAAATAAAATGCCCTTTTATTAGTCCTGCAGCATCCCTCCCAGTTGAGTCAGGGCCATTTTGGATGAAACCTGTCATGAGAATGGGTGTCATGGGAAGTTCAGCATCCTGCCAGGTACCCTTGACTGGGGTTGCCCTCACCTCACAGTGGCACCTCATTCCCAATGCTTCACTGAGGTTTCTGGTTTCCTAGAGGTTTCATGATTCTGAGCTGGAGGTGGTCTCTCTCCTTGATGTTGTGGCTGCAGCCTTACTGGAGGGAAGGCAGGCACTGACCCAGCACTGAGAACATGCACCTTTTTATTGGAGGATGAGAGCTGGGAAGAGTAGGGATAGAGTGGAAGGAATAGGGATTCCTGTCCTTGTTCTGGGTGCAGGTATGGCTCTTACATTCCCTGCCATCATTCTTTGTCTGTCTCCTCTGTCCTGGTGAAGTATTCAATGGCTCTGCTGCCTCTTACCCAGAGAAAACAAGCATGTGAGGCAGAGAGGGGCTCAGACATATTGACAGACATATTGACAGGGAACACTGTAAGCACATACTTGTGTAAAAATGGAAGAGCTAGCCAATTGCTTTTTTTCTGCTTGATATGTCATCTTCAAGAATTTCTTCAAAATTATTATGGACATATGCCAGGCAAGGTACAGAACTCACTGACTGTCTTTCACTATGATAATGAGAACACTGGTGTGATTTTCAATTACAAAAAATAATACCCCAGGGAGGTAAGATTTTGTCAGGCTGTTTTAAACTTTCCTCATGTCCAGCAATATGTATGTGACTCAGCTACCAAACAGGCCTCTAAATAAAGTGTCTTCTCTTGTGCTTTATGTTCACAAAACTCTGATTCTAGTGTGCAAAGAAACATTCTCCAGCTTTTCTACATGTTGTTTCTTTGACCTGCAGGGTGCTAATGATAAAACACCTTGGTGTGAATCACAAATGGAGAATAACTTCTGAATCAGTTTTATAGGCATCCTGGTGAATTTAATATGACACAATTATATAATTGAATTATGACAGTATGTACTTCTCTACATAATATTATTTCATGTAGGTTTTAAAAAATGCTTAGGAGAATTATACAGCATCAAGACATTTTCATTTTAATGGAACTCAAAGGACCTAGTACTATTGTGTAATATGAAAGAGAGTTTTAAATTTGCTGTGTAACATACAAATGCATGGTCTCGTGCAGAAACTCCCCAAAGATATTTCAGTGCATTATCTAAGTGGTAGATGCTTTGAAAAAATGCTTATAAAGTAATTCCCAAATACAACACATCCAGAGACACTGCAACCTGCAGGTACTTTTAACATTGTTATGCATGTTGTTCTTCTGTGTCTGTATAATCCTTGCATAATGGTGTCATAAACCATTCCTGGGGCTTTTGAAATTAAAAGTTATTTGAATAAAAATTATTCCCAATGAATAATTGATACAAATTGTTAATAATAATAACATATAGTACAAAACAAAAGTCATATAAGGAGGTGCAAATATATATGTTACTCAGTTGTTATAGCAGACAAGGCCCACTCTGAGTGGTCTCAAAGTTGATATGAAAGTAGTTTCAAATTTGAAAAGATTTTTGCAGTATTAAATGCATTTTATTCTTAGGACAGCTAAATATTTTTATGAGTAAATTATGTTAATATAGACCCTCTGCTTGAAAATATGTTGGAAATTCACTGTAAATTTCAGTAGAGCAAACATCTACTAAGTATTTTGGGTATTGCTTTCGATGCATGCACAGTTCATTTTATTCTATGTGGTATNGTGTTGAGTGATATGATCTAGATGTAGATGATAGGTTAGTTGGATTATAGGTTGGACTAGATGATCTTCAAGGTCCTTTCCAGTCTTATCTATACTGTGTGATACTATGTGATTTTGATCTTCTGTATTTGTACAGTGCAAATGATCATCAGTTATTATTTATGTCCTTTAATCTGTCAAATTGAAATTTTAAGCAAAGAAAGCAAAGGTTATTGACTGGGAGTTTGTAGAAACACCTGCATAAATAATGACACTGAAGTGAATGAATACATTTATGTGAATGAGCAAAAATATGTGTGCTAATGTGTGCAATGAGGACATCTGCTCTGGAAAGGAATGCACTGGGCTTTCTGTGCCGTGTTCCTAGTTCCAGGACTCAGTTTAGGAAAACATGAGCACACCATTGACATATAAGCTTACACATTAACAGGTATCTTTTTTAAGAGGAATTTGTTCATAAATCATAGCCCTAGTTTCTTGGAATAGAAAGCATGATGGCATTAGTACAGCAAATGATTTTGAAAAGGTATTAAATAGATAGACTTGAACAGAGAGTTGCCAGCTCCAAATGGCGTCACATAATGTAAAACAACTTCCTGTAATTGGAGATGGAGAGGTTTCTTTTATTTTCTTTGTAATTTTCATTTTATAATAGAAATAAAAAAAGGAACACTATATTTCAAAGACATCAGTGTTATCCTTGAGTAACTCTCTTTACCCACTGGCCTTGTGCCTTTTGGAATATCTATACACCTAAGGAGCCAGATCCTTTAACACTTGCAGTGCTGTAAAACAGGAGCTCTATTGTAGCAAGCTAGCATCATATCAACATAAAATTAGTGAAAAGGTAAGCAGGTCCAACCCATGATAACATCTCTTGTATATCAAAAGTGAATATTTCATTAGATGCTAATTTTGTGGAAGTATCACACTTACTGATTTCCCCAAAGGTAATGGGGGAATTTTCACTGTGCTAAGTTTTGACTAGATGATTAGGAGAACAACATTTACCTTAAAATTTTTAGCATATAAATCACATCCTACCTTACAACTGTAGTTTTAGAGGTCCTCAGATTTGGCTCTCCTCCACCAAGAAGCATTGTCCTGATGTTATGCCCAGCCTTGTTCTTTGACTTCAGGAGATCAGTTTTGCAGTGGTGTTATGCCAGTCTCATAGCCTGTGGATGAAGGACCGAATCTCATCCACTCTGAGAACAGTTTAGACTTTAAAAGTTTACCATAAAAACTGCACCAGTTGTGATCTGTCCTGTTTCAGTAAAATATTTATACTAGTAAAAACCAAATGTAAACTCAGGTTATATCAGAAATAAACTGTGCTTCTAGGAATGCTTGTATTGCAGGTCAACTGTATTCACACAAAGGTAAGATTAATACATCAACAGCCAGAAATTTCTCCCATGGCTTGCAGTAAGTTCTTTTTACACCCATTTTAAATATTTTAGGCTCATAATTTAGCCTAGGCTTCCTATAGCATTTGCTATAGGAAATTTGTATCTGTATTAGCACACAGTGCAGAACAACAGGAGGTTTGTGAAGCGAAAGAATAGTGGAGAAAGAATAGACATACATACCTGGCATGCTTCAGGGAGGTTTACTTTGCACTGACTCTAGCTTGGGCCGTTCACAGTGCATCCATTAGTTGTTGGAGCAAGCTGGCTCCATAGGCACAACTTCTGCAAGAGCTTTGCTTGAAAGGAATCCACTACATGTGCTCTAAGTCCACTCCGTGATGTGAACCAAGTGGATACAACCTGGGGGTCCACTACAAAGCATGCTCCTGATCCAGACTGAAACTTAAAATAGATGAACCCATTCAGTTAGAAGAATTAAAAACTAGCATCTGTCTGGACCCATGGAAATGAAAGAATTACCGTCATGGCCCATTGGTACATGGAAAGGGAATTTTGAAATGGAATGAATTATGGAAAGGAACCATTGAAAAAGGATTGCAAATGCAGGTTTCCAAAAGGAGAGAAGCGATGAATGATGTGACAGAGAATTGCACAGTAGACAGGAATCTACAATGAAACAGCAATAGGAAAAAATATCAGCATTTTTAGGAAGGACCTAAAAAAACCCATTATGCCCTGCACAGCCATCCTCTTTTGTCCCTAGGCTGCGGTGAAATTGTACCTGAACACTGGAGTTGTTTCCTATGCTTAATTCTTTTGTCCCTACACAAGCCCCAGAGATGGGGCTTTGCAGAGATGTAAAACAATTCCAAAGAGCTCAGAGTTAAAACATATCCAGGAAAGGACTGATTTGTGAGTAAAACTTCATCTTGATTTACATGATTGGTGTCTTTGCTAGTTTTGGGAAAAGTCAGTCAGATTAAAGTGGTATTTTTGAAGCTATATACAACTTCTTGTGCCATCTGTTAGTTCTTAATTTCCTCTTTGAGTTATTTAGCACTCACAGAGATGGTTCTCTTTAATGGAGCAGTGGTGATTTTTCTGATTTGATTCTCAGACTGAAACAGCTGAAGCAGCCAGAGCACTTCTTTAATTTTGCTGCCTTGAATTGGCTGTGCAGTGTACCAGGGAACTGAAAACCCACAAAGCCCTCCAACATTACAAGACGGGGTTTAGGGGTGGGAAAATTACTAAAAATCCCTGATCAGAAAAGCTGTGCCTGCTATCACATTTCAGATAATCATAGTTCCTTTCCCTGCTAATGTACACTTTTTGGATAAACTGCAATAATAACAGTTGTATGAAGAGGACATACATATTTGATATTATCAGCCCTCGTATATCATACATATAAATCAGGAGAGCAGTTGGAACAGGTAATGCGGTTAGAAAGTTGGTAGTGCTTCCTTCAAGGTCTCTATTTACACTTTTTACAGCAAAACCCTCCAAACGGATTCCTCTGAAGACACATACTCCTTCTCTATCCTTATAGTCACTTAGCTTAATAAGAAGAAATAGAGGCTATTTCATCCTCTACAACTCTCCAACAAAAATGCTGGTTCCAGAAAATGGCTTTTTGGCTTAATGTCTATTTATCATGTGATAAGCACACTGAGGAAATCAGGATGTAAAAACAGGAAATGGATCAGAGTCAAGCATGGTCATGCTTAGAGTGATGAGGATGACTTGAAAAGCTGAGCTGGATCAGAGGATGTATTGGTGTAAAATAGTAAAAGTACTGCTGAATCTTTGAGCTACTGAACCTAGTTATACAATGTGACTCAGTGCTAGAAGTCATCAATCCTTTGCTCTCCTATTTTTTCTCCTTGTTTCTCCTGTCTCCCAATCTGCCTATTCTGATGTGTTTCATCCTCCCAGCTGGATAGTAGAAAACCTGCCTCAGCTGCAAGCTGTTGGCTGACAGCCACGTGAGAATTTATGATGGTCATCATGCCTCTGGAAGTAGTCCAGGTGGCATCATGTTCACAGTTGTGAATTCATTTTAAGCCTCTACAGGTTGAAGGTTTTCTCATGCCTAAAGGCTCTTTCCTGGATGATTCTGGGGGTACCTTTTCCAGGTTCAGTAGTAAATTAAGAAGAAAATATTTTGGGGGATCCTTTTGCAATGAAGAGGGTTAGAAATGCACTTAAAAAAAAAAAAGACCCACGCCCACGTAAAATGTACTAGTATTGGCACTGTGGCTGAACTGATTCCATCCACATTTAGACACTCGGCTGGTAGGGGTTGTCAAGATCCTGCAGGGAAAGAAGTGCTCCAGAATGTGATCTGCTTTGGACTAATTTAGGACCCTAAGGCAAAGCATTACTCCCAGGAAGAGCCTGTCTCAACCCGGTGACTTCAGGGAGCCCATAAGTAAAATTCAGTGGAGTGAACTCACCTTATGGTGTGCCTGCGCAACCACACAAAGAGGGGGTCTGAGTTTGTTCTCGAGTATGAACTCACCTGCTGTTCGTGGGGACTCCAAGCACAGCCCCCAGACATGGCTTTTCCCTAGGAGCTAGATAGAAGGTAAGAAGATAGGGTGGTTTGAGGTCAGGCACGAGCACCCATCCATGCCTTTCACACTGTATATGCATGCTATGATCCCATCCACTAGAAGATGATGTGACCATGGCCCTTTCCTACATACAGTGGAGTGTCTCAAATATAGACTGCATTAGGTTGCCATCTAGCAACCTAGAAGATAATTTGGCTTCATATGCCTTTGCATATTCCTTGAAATATCTGTTGATCTGTTGACAATATAATCTGAACCTGAAACTTTGGTTCTGTGTGTCCTACCAACCATTTCTACATGAATCACACTGCCCAGGTGATATTTGCTGGAAAGAGGGATTTTTTTTCCTTCCCCTCTCCTGAAGTGGAATCAGTTAAAGAAAGAGGACTGAGTGAGCAGGAGCCCAGAGCTTGATGTAAGGCATGGTCTGAAAGGAAGCAGATGTCTTTCCATCCATCCTCAGGTGCTAAGATGTTTGGCACAATTACTGGTGCAACATATGGGAACAGACAGGAGTGCTTCAGTTCTGACTTTGAGTGTTTGGGTAGTTCTCATCTGGGAGGTGTTTTTTGCAAGCTATCTTTTCTATCCGTCTTTAACAGAAGGCGAGCACTGGATTCCAACATAAATATGGAAATCAGAGTCAAATCATTCTTTTGTATCTTTTTAGAAGGTATGAAAGTTTTGTAGTACGTATTAATATTGTTCGCTAGTGCGATTTCCTTAAAACAGCAAGGCAACATTTTGACTGGAGGTATTGGAAATTCATGTGTCATCACAAAATACTCTATTATTTTTAAAAATTAAGGCAGATTTTTTAGTTTAAATAAATCTCCTTTTGGGAGTGGTGGCAGTAGGAAACAACAAATTTCATTTTGCTCTACCACTTGTGTCAAAACATCTGTATCAAACATTCAGTGCATAGTGACATAGCAAAACTAATGTAGAACAGACATTACAGATGAATGGCTTGTTGACAGATTACCAGATGAGTTTCCCTTATGTTTTTGAAAAACATAGCTCCCTAGACATAATGTACAAAGGGGAAATCTGGGATTAAAGATCTGATAACAAATTGCAAGGTTTTCTTTTCAGTGTTTACTATTCAAATTCCATGCTAGTATTATGAAAGATATAAAGAGCAAGTGAAGAGAAATATGCCACATCCAACACAGGGAAGTGAAACATTGACATTTTTCAGGACTAAACAACCAGAGCTGGGCAAAATGTTTTGGTCTTTCAATTTATATGAAGAAAAAAAAAAAGCAGATTAGGGTTACTGAAGCTGCTGGAAAAATTTGTGTTTTACCCTGGCTGGATGCCAGAGGCCTGAATGGTCATTCAGTCCCAAATAATAAGATGTTATACAAAGGGTGGGTTGGAATAAGGCAGTTTAATATAAGCTTTATTTAGCAAATAAATAAATTTGCTTTATTTAGCAAAGCAAAATCATACACTGAAGCCAAGCAAAAAAATTAATCTCTACTTCCCATCAGCAGAGGTGCCCATCCACATCCAGGGAAGCAGGGCTCCTACACGTATAAGTGGTGTTTAGAAGGCAGCCATCAAGAGCAATAAATGCCCCCCCTTCCTGCTCCCTTCCTCAGCTTTTATATCTGAACTGACGTCATATGCTATGGAATATCCCTTTGGTCAGTCTGGGTCAGCTGGGCTGTTCATGTGCCCTCCCAGAATCTAGTCCTCCGTGGGGGAAAGGGACATGAGTCCCAATGTGTGCCCGGCTATAGTAAAAACACTTGTGTGTTATCAACGCCCTTCTAAGGCACAGCACTGCGAGGGCTGCTATGGGCTCAGACAGACCTAATACAAGCTCATCAAGTTATTTTGACTGAAAAAGAGCTGATTTCTCTTAAAACTTTTAAAGATTGTATTCTAAATAGAATGGGATTTTGTTTCCAAAACAGTATTTTGCTCATAAAGGTACCTAACTTTAAATACATGGATTAAATAGCACTTTAAAATTAATAATTTTGACTCAAAATAAAATTATTGTGTTTCCTTATTTTTTTTTGACAAAGAAGTGAAGAACAGATTATTTGTACAGATCTAGATACAATATGAGTTGTGGATAATTTTCAAGTGGCTCTGTTAATTCAGGTATGCTCTAATAAAATAATAGAGAATTTTCTCCTGATTGAGAGTGTAGATAAGTGTGGTTGGACTAACTCTCCTACCTGTTCCAGTTCTTTAAGTTCTTACCAGCAAAGTAGCTCTTTAGACTTGCTTGACCATTTTGGTACTGCCCTCTTGAACAGACATGTTATTAGTTTTACTTTTTCTGTGGAAGCGACTTCCTGTATGATGTGGGCACTGAGAATGACTGCGGTGGTCAAAAGAGACATCTCTTGTGCTGCATGATATGCAGTGGTGTGCACTGCATCCTGTTGGATCCGTCAGAGAGCAGAACTGCTGAATATGGGAGTTTTGTTTAATGAAGACTGGATAGTGACACACTTTGGTAGGTTAAAAAGCTTGACATGATGGATAGCAGGCTCTGAGAAGGACCCTGCTTAGGCATTTAGGACAGACATTTATGGTTCTGCTCTGTTACATGCATTTTGAAGTAGTAAGGAAGGAGGAAGAGAAAGATATCCCCAAAGTAATTTCCTAATCTCAGCCAGTCAGCCTGGGGAATGCCTTCTGATGAATGCCTTGGGAGAAAACACAGTATAAGCTTCTCCTGCCAGTCACCCTAGTTCTGTGTATTTAAGGTGGCCAAAATCTAGAGCCAACCCTTTACAGTATATGAGCACTGGTGGTAGCAGCAAATCCCCAGTTCTCCCTGGTAGCATAAATATGAAATTAATGGTCAGCCTTTGCATAGCCCTGTGAGGGGTTGAAGACCTCTTACTTTTCATTCAGTTATCCATACATGGGCAGCCCAAAACTTGCTGATGCATTTTACAATACTTAATATGAATGGAATTATTTTCATGTATTGCTTTAATTTTTTTTAAAAACTTCCTTTTTATTACATGCTGACAGAAAAATCCAATATATAATCCACTGCCAGGGCGCCAGAGACCGAGAAGTCATCTTAAAGAAGGATATGCAATTTTCTATTTCCATCAAGTGTGTTATAATAATAAGTCAGCTGCCACAAGCCTTGGAGAACTGACTGGAATTGGACCTCCTACAGCAAATTGTAATTAAGATTGTAGAGATTTCCCTTTTCAGGACTCAGTTTGCAGAATATAAGGTCCTGATATTTTTTATAAGCTTCCAGAATAAGCCACCACATAAGTCACACATGGATAATGAGAGAGGTAGAATGACCACCTCTCTTTCTTTCAGCCAAGGAGGTAGATGGTCTGAATAGATTCCTCTATTAGAAGAAAAAATTCAGAGTGTCTCCTGAGGAACTGGGCACCATAACCCATGTCCAGGTCTGTGAAAACAAAGTGTGTGCTGACTGCTTTCCCAGGGCATGAAATATTGGTCACAACCCAGCAAACTTTAGGTGCTTACCTGTGCCACCTTCACCAGGTGCTCAGTTCCTCCCAGGTCCCTCTGCAATTGGTGGAAGGAAATAGGAGCCTTCAGATGTCGAGGCAGCCCTCTGGTGCACTGAGTTGTGGAGGAGCTCCCTCGCCTTCACTATCTGTAAAGGGAGTTCAGGTAATTTCACTTCTGTCCAATTATGGCACTGCAGGGTTTGGAGGCTCCTTGTTTCATTTAACTTTATAGCATTTGATTAGGGTCTTAAATAAGGATTTATAGATGTAGCATCCAACTGTGCTCAGTAAAACCTACAGGGGCACTGCCCTTTGGATAGGGAGCTGGGATACGTTTGGGATGAAGGCATACTAATTCCCACCCCTTGGAAATCACAGCAACACTCTTAGCTCTTTCCTGAGCTCTTGTTTTATTGCAAACATGTTATGCAGCTCAAAAGTTGCCTCTTAGCTAAATATTTCAGAAGACACTGAATATTTTGTGTAACCTTCAGCGCTGTCAGGAACAACAGAGTCTTTGCCTGCATAAGAAGCCAGAATATGGGGCCTAAACACAAATTGAAAACATTGAGACCTCAATCTATGGATTCTTGATTTCTTCCAACAGGTGTGACTTACCTATGTAGAAGATGTCTTGTACTCCAGCACAGGTGACTGTAGACAGTGCATACTTTGTCAACCCATTTTCTGAGTGGAGAGATTGCTTTGAAATGGATCTGCCTGGATGGAGAGTTGAATGGACAAGGAAGAGAGGAAGGATTATGTATTTGCCTACAGTACTGAACTACTGAACTTCTACAGTACTGCCTACACTGCTGAACTATTCAATATTTCTGTGATACTCTGTGGGTCCTGTGAAACAAGGACAACCTGGCCTTAAAACCCTGTAGAGTTCTTCTATCTGCAGCTGTAGATTTTTTCTTTAACAAATATGTACTTTCCTCTTAGGAGAACATTAGGAGAACTTTCTTTTTAGGAGAACTGTTAAACATGAGGCCATTTGAAACTAAAATATAGATTTTTTTTTTAAGTGCAGGTGGCCAAAAGAGCTGCAAATTATTTCTAGGATCCCCTTCCGCTTGTGAGCTGCAGTGACATGGCCAGGGGGACTGGCAGCACAGAGCAGTCTTCTCTGCCTCACTGTAAGGAACAGGCAGCAGTCCTACATGCTGTATCTGTGATGGCAGCAGATCTGAGACATGGGCAGACACAGGAGACATTTGGCTTTGCCTGTTGTCCAAATAGCCATCCTTTAACTCCTTTGATGCAAAGATGGTGGGTTAATTTACTTAGCAACATCTGGCCTACAGGCCACCAGTTGAGCCCTGTTGGAAAGATCATAGCGTTTAGGATTGATATGTCCTGTTGTCTGGACTTGTGCATCTTCATATTTATAGTTTAACCAGTCTGTACTGTTAGAGGAGCTTTCAACATGTAACCTTCAGCATTTCAACCCAAAACATAAGCCTGTTTTGCGAGACAATATAAAAAGGGTTGCCCTTCCTTTTGTCTTTAAGGCTTTACAAAGAAAACGAGTTGTACGAGTGCTGCAGAGTAAGGAAATAGTTGGCTTTGAAACATGAAAAACATTTAAGACAGACAGAGGGCCAAGCTGTAATATTATTTCCAGCAGAGCAGAGCAGAGCAAAGCAGATCATCCCTGAGCAGAGCTACTTCATTAAAGTTGGAGCCCACCTGAACTCTGCAGCTGTGTGTGAAACTGTAGCATGCTGACGTGGGGCCTGGGGCCTCTCTTAATTGCTGTTCATGGCAGATGAGCTGCTTGAGGTGCCATATTGATCATGTGCATAGAGCATATTCACATCAGGAGTGAAAGTGCTGTGCAGTCTCCAACTTGGCAAAGGTCACTTGACCACACCAACAAATCCATCTGGCATGCTCTACTTGGGGCACCGTATCCAAGTGCAAGGAGCCAGTGAACTTTGTGGCATCCAGGGTTAGGCCCATCTCTTAGTTTTAGCACTATTTCAGATGTTTTTTCCCTTGTTCGATCTTTTCACCATCTCCAGGGAGTGGCACTGCTGGCACCATTTGCCGAATGAGCAGTGAAGCAGGCTTGTCACACCTCAGCAGCAACGAGCTGGAAATAGAACAAGCTCACACCACTCCCACACAAGCACACATTACACAGTCAGACAAAAATATCTGTACTTTCTGCAATGACTCCAGTGATTTTTAATGCCATTGATGCTAAATCATGTGCTTCGCTATTACCTCAGGAAGACACTCAACACGTGTTGAGCTGGCACAGCTACCCAGTATGACCTGGCGTCAGTCACATCATGTGCAGCTATGGGCAGCTTGGTTTGCTTATGATGTCTGGGGAAAGCTTGCCATGGTCACTGCAGGCCACACCTCTGTTCCAAAGCTTTGCCTCTCATGAATGTAAAGCTGAGCCCAAATCCCCTTGCCGAATTCCACTGTGTTGGTACCTAAAATAAGCAGGGAATACTCCCATGAGTTAGTATCTCAGGAACTTGACAGTTCATCACAAAATTATCCCCACAGCTTCCTGCCAGTTTTCTCTGTCTTGAAGTTCAACTTGAATTCAGACATATGGCTTTAAAATCTCCAAAAAGAGATCACCAACACTGCTGTAGGAAGGAGATTTCATTCCCCATCCCCATTAGTCAACTGTGAGCTTTCCTGTTCTAAAATCTGCTCAGGAAATACTGTAAACAAAAGAGGTAAATACGTAGTTCTCAGCATTCCTTGTTGCTTGGAAGGAGTTAAGCTCTTCACAACAGACTGATCGAGTTTTTCTGGCATTATCCCATTATCTTAAGTCATTGCTGATGACTTCACCCTCCTGGTGACATCAGCCTCTAATCTTGTGAAGGTGAATTCATGAGAGATTGTTTCAAAACAATTAGTCCCTGAATTGTAGGTCATTTCAATTGATATATGGATGCAACATTCACTTTTGCGGATTGTAACCTCTCATGCAGTGTGTGTACACATTTTCCATATTGTATTTCAGCATATATGCTATGCTACAAACTGGCGTTGTCAGAGATCAGCAGGAGAATATGCTTGTTTTAAATGTGAAAGTAAAAGAAACAAACAAAAACCAACCCACCGATATTACTATTTTTATATGTTTGGCTAAGATTTCTCTCCAGTCATGTAAGTGGCTTGTTTGATTCCCTCTGGATGCTGCCTCCCTCTCTGTTTCTTCTGGAGTACTCTGCTTTGTCTAGTCTGTGTCTTTGCTTAGGCGTGCTCTGGTCAGTTCAGACTCTCTTGTTTTTCCCCATTCATGGGGAAAAATGTAGACAAATAAGCACTCGGAAAGGTACACAATCTTTAATGACATTAGATATCTTTTTATGATCCCAAACCAGGTTAAATATAGATATAAGTGCATGAAGATGATAGATTGGGTCTTAAAATATTTTCTCTTTTTCTCTTTCCTCTGTAGAAGTGACTCAGAGGAACATGCAGACACAGACGACACTTGTAAGAAGTGGTTTTAATAAGAGGAGACAAATCATCATCCCAGCTGTGCAATCCTTGCAAAAGTCAAAGGGTCTGAAAAGAAAGGCCCCATTTGTCCTGAAGAGCAGCACACACATGTATATTGAAAGAGGATAGTGATGTATTTAGACTAGAAGTTCCCCAGACCTAGACGAGACATTTGTTTGCTTAACTTCATTGTTCTTCCCTTCTCTCATCACTTGTCCTCAGCTGCCTGCAGGAATCTCTGTGGAGTACTGCAGAGGCATCCATTTTAAAACCAGGGGAAAGAAAGTTCCTGTTTCCCAAAATCTCTCATGCTTCCAACTAATGGTAGAAAATTTCTCTGAGCTGCCCCTGCCCTGTGTATAAGTCTGGCTACAGCTAGGGTGGATGACAGAGCACAGGGTGGCACTGAAGGCAGGAGGATTCAGACGCTCTCCTCTCTATCCGCTGTATTAGACTATAGACTCCTTAATGTGACTAATAGCTCTTGGCATTGAACTGTAGCTCCTGAAGTGCAGAGCTGGCATGTCCATGTGCTAATGTTTAAAGTAATGTGTCAGAAAAGTTTTATAGTAGTAGCACAGTACTGTTGGGGGAGAAGAAGCCTGTTTAAATAAAGTCAATAAAATTCTACTATCATCACTTTTCTCTCTTTATTGTTGAGAGGGTGGAAATGACTAACATTTTTATTTGGTGTTAGCAGTGTGATGCTAGAATTTTTTCCACATTTGGAAGTGGACAAGGTAGTGATAAAAAAATCACTAAAAAGCGAACAAGTTGTCCTCAGCTCCTGGATGTTCCAGAGGGGCTCAGCCAAAGAGACAACAAACTTACTGTAGGCAACCAGAAAGGGATTTTTTTTCTCCTTGCAAAATAAACTCTGTTGTGCTACTCCTTTAGGAAGGAAATTGAGTTTCTGGATGACTCGCAAATGTTTTGCTCATTGTAGTGGCCTGTATGTTTCCTGAATATCCAGATCTGATTTAGATTAGGACCTTTTGGACGTGTGTTGGGGGGAAGGATTGGCTAAATAAGAGGAAATTTGTAGTTGCAGTCCAAGGTCCAAGCACTGTTAACAATTACATGTGTATAAATTCTAAGAGAGGGACTGCGTCTTCCTTAGCTATAGTTAAAGTCGTCCAGGGCTTCATCCTTTTCCTCTGCCCTTTCCTCCCCTTTCAGAGAAAAGGGAAGCAATACAAACTAACAGGGAAAGGTCTCCTCCATCTGCTATTTGTGATTAAGACCTGTACCAGAGTTAGGTAAAGTCTCTAGAATTTAACTCAAGTAAAAGTATCGGTAGGAAAAAAATTGAATCAGCAAGTGTTGCTTAAAGTGTAGGTATCGTGGCCTTCATGTAGGTATGCAGTTCACAGAATCACAGAATCACAGAATATTATGAGTTGGAAGGGACCCACAAGGATCATCTAGTCCAACTCACCATCTAACACCCGTACAGAGACCGAGAGCACATCGCAGAGCATAACACCAACCTAGATCCCTCACAGTCTAGCAGGCCACTCCGAGCCGGAAGGGGCCAGCGCCATCCAGCCCTACACCCCCCGGCTAGACCATGTCACTAAGCTCCTCGTCCAGTCTTCTCTTAGCAGAAAAGCTAAAGGTGAAAGCAGAAAAAACTTGTCTTTTGTTAAACCTCAGGGGAAATGGCAGATTTTCTACTCTGTCAACCTCTTGGTAGCTGCTCCTCCTATCTGTAAACCCACCACAGCAGCAGGCCAAAATACTGGAGGTGTGATTTCCACCAAACTGTGATGATGCAATCTTTTTGGTTCTGGGAGCTGAAGAGAGCTTTGGAAATGGTGCTGAAGTGATTCAGTAAGGGTGATCCATGGGTCTGTATGGCAGACATTTCTGGGCCGCAGTGTCCTCCCACAAGTATGAGGAGGCTGCTTTGCCACAAATAGGGCACTGGGCTGCTGCTGGAACTGTTGGAGGGCCAGCCACTTTCAACCTCCATATCTTGATAATCCTTCTCTTCTCCTGACTGGAAGAGCATCTCACACCCAGTTTACCTTCTCTGCCTGCTCCTTCTGAGGTTAATGAGATGCAAGGGACCAAACGACACAGCCCTTGTATTGTGCCCACCAAATTCTAAGATAATATAATCTGTGATTTGTTTTTGTGCTGATCTTGTTTTACAGAAAGAAATTTCACAATATTCAGTAAAAAACACCAGTGTTGATGTGCAAGAGACTAGCTACATACAGCAGGCTGTGGTTTGTTCTTACCACCTTTGCTCGTAGGGCAAATATCCCTTGCCTTTCAAGATTTGTCCTCTTTTCCCACTGTGTAACAGATCTGTGTAAACTTTTTGCTACTGGGCATGTTGAGATTTTGCATAGACATAGGAATCTCAGGGATTCAAAGGTACATTCAAAAGAAAGAGAAACACTCTCCAAAAGAACAAAGAAGTGATGCATCCTTATGTATCTCTGCAGTATCAATACCTGTTCCACCACATTATTGTCATGAATGAAGGATCAGATCTATTCTCTGAAAATACAGCTTGGACCTGGAGCCTCCATAGAACAAAAGTCATCCAGAAAATATAGCAAAATACTTAAGGGATATTTGGTAGATAAATTCCAATATCTGCAACTACCTCTGTCACAAAATGTATTTAATTAGAACCTTAGATTTTAAATTAGTGCCTACTTCTTGGGCTGCATTCTTGCTTTTTTTTGAGAAGTTTCTACCCAACCCACTACCACCAAGGAGAACTCTTGGACAGTGCCAGGTTCCAGAAATGCTAGTGAGCTCTGCAAAAGTTTGGTTTCTTTGAAAAAAATATGTTATATCTGACTGGGGGAGCAGGTTTTAATATTTTACCTGGTATTTCTTCATACTTACAGAAAATGTCACTGCTCATTTAGGTGCAAGCAGCTATTTATGTGTTTCCATAAGGTGCAACATCTCTGATTTGAAAATGGATTTCAAGGGAAATCTGTTGGTTTTGTCATGTATTGATGTGATTGAAGGCTTAGGACAATTCAGCGCAGTTCACATTGTGGTATAGGAGAGTGTCATATCAAGATTGTGATATCCAGAGTACATTTGGGGATGGGTTTTCAGCCTCTGTCCCATTCTGTTCTCTGCATTTTCCTTTTTGGGATACTTCTCTGGCAATATGGATCATATCATCACTGTCCACCATTTTCCATAGCTGGTGAATGTGGATCTGATTTGCCACAGTATCAAATGCAGGTGCTCAAGAATAAATAGGTTGGAGTTCACTGTGAGCTGCAGAGAACATGTGCCTACTTCTACTTTATATGTTGCCTCTTAACTTTGCTGGAAGTTTAAAACCTCAGATGGGCACTGTATATTTGGGGTGAGATGTGCCAGCTGCTCTTTGAGGGCAGACATGCATGGGTTTTTAGAACAGAGTTAGAGAATAAGCCATGATATTTTTTTCATTTCTAAGTGAAACTCTTGTTTTCAGATAATAATTGAAATTTATGCAGTTGAGTAGCTATGTGCTAGTTAAGATATCAATGGTCTAACCCAAAGCTAGTCAAAATCTATTGAAGGGTTTTAGAGTGGACTGCTGAAATACAGAATTGAGACAAAATATAAAGTATGATATAATATGTATATTTTTAAGAGGTGTGTTTTCAGTGCTGTGCATGAGCTCACTGTTGACTAAGGGACTGTATGGAAAAACAATTAATTTCCGTTGCCTGTCTAAGGCAAAAATACTTCACAAACAGTGTCTTCTGCTTGTCTGCTACAATGTTCAGTGGAGCTAGGGACTGTACTCGTGTTAGAGGAACACAGCCAAGAAAATGTATTATCTTATTTTGTAGAGCACACTTTCTCCAGGAAGAAATAAATTGAGCAGGACAGCTGCATGGGTAAAAATGAGACATTCAGCTAAGTACTTTTCATACGAGGTTTTGAAAATGCTTTCTAAAGGACAGTACTTCTTAGCTCCATTTTACAAACAGTATCTTAGATACAGAGGATTTTAACAAATTGCAAAAATTCATGGAGTGAATTTGCAGATACAGGAAGAAGCTTCTCAGATATATTTTTTTGGCTTTGTTTATTTGAGTAGAAAACCTCTGACTCAAAAGATAATGATAATGGAGAGGTCCCAACAGGCTCAACTGTCTTCCCTTTCCCTTTCCCCCCACTTCCCCTTTTGGACAATGAGCCAGCCATGGGGAACACCCTTTTCTTCCCACCCACAACCATTCCCTTGCTGAGATGATGCAGGAGTAAAAGCAGCAACAAAAGAAAGGCATCAGCAGAAGGGATAAATAAATGGTGTCATATCACAAAATCACAGAATATTCTGAGTTGGAAGGGACCCACAAGGATCATTGAGTCCAGCTCCTAAGTGAATGGCCCATACAGGGATTGAATCCACAACCCTGGTGCTAATCTCAGGGTCATGTCATCATCATTTTTTTTTTTTTTAATATAATAACCTAATACCCTATCCCATCATCCCATTATCTAGATCATGTCAATGAGTTCCTCATCCAGTCTTTTCTTAAACACCTCCAGGGATGGTGACTCCACCACCTCCCTGGACAGACCATATGGGACAGGGTTCTTCCCTACCCAAGCTACCTCTATTTAAGTATATTCATTTATTGCAAGATATACACAGCCACAGTGAAACAGTTTTGGTTTCTGTGCAAGATGTCACTCCGATAGCTATTCTCTGTTACAGGAGGGCCAGATGCTGTTCCCTCCTGCCTGTGCATCAGGGCTGGATTTAGACCTTCCTGTGATTAGATGACAGTTTTTCTCTGGGTGAAGATACTCCTACTGTTGCTTTCCTAGCAATCCCATCTTGTACTCCTCACAAATTGCCCTAGAAATAACCCTGGAAATTGAAATCCTTAGTCTTTTCTCCCTAGTAGACATATCACTGGCTACTTTCTTCATTTCTACATTTAGTCAGCTTGAACTTTTTAGGGCAAGAACTGAAGAACTATTGAAGAGAGATAATCTTAGAGATTATATGTGTAACACAATGGTCTGCCACTTAAAAAAAACCCAGTGCTAACGATAGAAAAGGATTTACTATGTAGATTTTTTCTTCTGTTGGTAATGACACTAGGAACTCCAAATCTACTTCTTAAAAAGACCATAGATAAGATATTAAATGCCATTTCTCTCTCACTTATGAGCCGTCAGTGTAGGAGGGAAGAGAAGGAAGGCGATTAACTAAAGCCCTGAAAGTGTAAGGCTGACAGAGAGCCCCAGCTGTGTCCTATACCCACTTCAACTCAATACAGGGGAAATCTGGAGAGGACTGTCAAGCTGTTAAGAAACAGCCTTCCCACAGAGCAGAAGAGACAGAGATGGAGCAGGGTCTGAAAATCTTGCCAAATATGTCCAGATATTTGAAATAAGCTCAAACATTCAGTGGCTGTTTTACCATACCTTTTACATTCAACCCAAAACAATTAATGTAAACTGAATTCTGATTTATATGGAGGAAGAAATTTGGAGAAGTCAAGCTTGACATTTTGTAGGGCTGCTACAATTTCCTTATTTCTTTATAAGGTTTGATAAATGGTTTTTCACTGTTGAATGTCAATGAACATTGAACTTGTGCTCAGCATATCATCACAGATAGGAGTGAAATGACAAAGAACAGAATGTATGTACATTTCAGATGTATTGGATGTCTTCTCCAAAATTTTACTTGACTCCGTAAAATCTTTTCCATAATTTGGCTTTATATATTATTTCTGTAAAGTAGCTGCAGAGATGGAAAGAATGCTAAGGCAGCCTCTTATGAACCTGACCTTGTATCTCACTGAATAATGGCTCTGTGTACTTGTGTGAATGACTAGGGCAGTGATTTTTCCCCCTGTACGTGGCACAGGGGAGGCCACACCTCCAGTACTGTCTCCAGTTTTGGGCCTCTCACTACAAGAAGGACATTGAAGTTCTGGAGAGTATCCAGAGAAGAGCAATGGAGATGTTGGATGATCTGGAGCACAAGTCCTAAGAGAAGTGGCTGAAGGAGCTGGGGATGCTTATCCTGAAGAAAAGGAGGCTCATGGGCACCTTTATGCTCTCTATAACTGCCTGAATGGAGGTTGTAGCAAGGTTCACACGTTATTCTGAGTTGAAAGGGACCCATAAGGATCATCTAGTCCAACTCCCAAGCGAGCACCCACCCAGGGATCGAGCCCACAAGCGTGGAACCACAGGCACCACGGTCCACCCATCCAAGCCTCCCATCGTCTAGGCCATATCACTGAGTTCCTCATCCAATCTTTTCTTAAACACCTCCAGGGATGGTGACTCCACCACCTCCCTGGGCAGATAAGTGGTATGTTGAGAGGAAAAGGCCTCAAATTGTACCATAAGAGATTTAGATTGGATATTAGGATAAACTTCTTTACCTAAAGGGTTGTCAAGCATTGGAATAGGCTGCTTAGGGAAGTAGTGGAGTCACCATTCCTGGAAGTATTTAGGAAACATGTAGATGTGGCACTTAGGGATATTGTTTAGTGGTCAACTCGACAGTGCCGGATTAATGATTCAGCTCAATGATTATAAATATATTTTCCAACATAAGCAATGCTAAGATTTGATGTGAAAACAACGGCTAAAATACTGGCCTACTGATGGGTGTCAGAATGCTGGAGAGACAGTGTTGCTGCTGTGGGAGCACTGCTTAGCAGTTGCCAAAACCCTGGTGTGCTATCAACACCTTTTTAGCCACAAAGCACAGCAGTATGAGAGCTACTATGGGAAAAATTCACTCCATCTCAGCCAGACCTAATACACCTGATCCAACTGTCTATTGGTAAGTAATGTAACTGATCCTTTCCAAGTGATGTCATCTACAAGCAAGTGCTAGAGGAGCCAGTTGTCACATTCATTTACCCTGTTAATTGCACTTAGTGATCGGTGACTGAGAAGGCAGTAACCAAACTCTCGAAAGAGCTAGTAAATGTACTTCGATTCTGGAGCCAAGTCACATTTCATAGATTTTGCAGAGGTTATCTCCTATCTCTTGTTCATCACTGTCACATTTTACTCACTTCCCAGGATGGGGAGGAATATTCCTCTTGTCAAAAGCTGAGTGCTGTTGGCAGACAATGGGAAGCCACTGTGATTGTACTGCTCAAGGTGAAGCTTGAAGCGTGAGTCTTAATCGTGGTTGTTATCCTAATGTAGAGCTGATGTTTGTTACCTTTACATGTATCATGAGCATACTCAGGCTCCCGAAGGGGTGGGTGAGCGAAAAAGGGTCATATGCATGGGTCTGGAATGGGCTGTCACAATCATCACAGATTGGGGAGTTTTTTTATAAAACTGGACAAGAGCATATTTGCATGTTTCCTAAACAGTATCACTTAAATTCTTAACATTAAATTCTTGACCTAGGAACATTATTCTGAGATGCCTGCCAAAAATGTTTCTCCATTTCTTCAACATAGGTATATTGGGAGTAACAGAAGTGAGCATTTCATTCTGGAGGCAAAGGTTTAGTGATAAATTTTGAAAGATGTCCATGGTTCCTTACTCAGTAATAGTTAAGCACATTAATTCTTTTAGTATAATAAAACCAAATTTATTATATCATACAGTTGCAAAGTGGATTAGATGTAAATCTCCTGATTAGTCCATTTGTTATAAGATCCTTTAAAAGGGAAGGCTTGGCAGGTCTGTGACTAAGATGTCTATGATGAAGAAATGAAGCAAATGTGGACCTACTCATCAGAAAAAGGAATTTCAAGGCTGTGACAATGAGGANTGAATATGTAGATGAGAAGGTTTTTGAAACTAAAAATAACAGGAGCAGTTAAAGAAGGAGCTGTTTCTGCAAGAGCTGAGATTTTAATATGTCATTTGATTCTTGCAAAGTCACTGAGTTTGTGAGTATGCTAACATGCTGGAATTTCAATACTTTTTTGATTTTATTAATAAAGTGTGTTAAATATATATCCTGTTGTTCCTTCTGTGTAAGCATATGTGTCTCTCTGTGGTGACCATTAACTTTCATGTGACAGTTTTGAAGTATTCATTACATTGAAGACCAAAATATTTAATGGATCTCGTTATCTAACACTTGTCACCTTCTCTAATAAACTGCTGTGACATTCTGCTGTGATTTCTGCAAGCTATTTGGGTGTATTTGAGCAAATTTAAGACTGGAAAACTATCTTTAAAAAAAAGCACTGTTTTCAAGGAATGTTGTTCAGAAAGCAGTATTTTCTGATGGTTCCTAAAAGCATAGCAGGGATGCTGATTTCAGCAAGAAGTAAGCGCATTTCAGACTCTGTTTCCTGGGCTATTTGGGCTGTGCCCAGTAGCTTTTCAAGAGAAATCTCTTTACCGCGCAGTGTTTCTGAGTCTGTTAAGAGTGTAAGGTAGGACTTTCCAAGAGAGGCTAGTGGATGTACTCAAAGTAATACAGAGGCTAGGTGAGGAGAAGAGGTAATGGTCTTCATGCCACCAGTTGCTTTTCCTAGATTTTGTAGTTTCCTAAAGACAAACTAAGACGTAGGAAATTGTACTTAGCTGTTGTGATGCATCCTCCCTGCCTCCCCTTTCCTACACGCATTTCTAATGTGGCACAGAAGAAATGCCACAAGTCCCAAGCGACTCCCACACAGGGATTGAACCCACAACCGTGAAGCCATAGGCACCACACTGCATCCATCCAAGCTTCCCATCGCCTAGACCATGTCATTGAGCTCCTCATCCAGTCATTTCTTAAACGCCTCCAGGGATGGTGACTCCACCACCTCCCTGGGCAGACCATTCCAATGAGAGATCACTCTCTCTGTGAAAAACCTCTTCCTAACATCCAGTCTAAACCTCCCCTGGCATTGTTTGAGGTCATGTCCTCTTGTTCTGGTCCTGGCAGCCTGAGAGAAATGATCTACACCCACCTGACTGCAACCTCCCTTCAGGTAGTTGTAGACAGCAATGAGATCACCTCTGAGCCTCCTCTTCTCCAGGCTGAACAACCCCAG
>WEKX01010643.1:0-79039 GCA_013390025.1 Pitta sordida | reverse complement strand
GCAGATATCAGGCAGATTGAAGTCTCCTGTAAGAACTAGGGCAGCTGATCTTGAGACTATCTCTCATTGCTTAAAGAGCAATCGGTCTGCCTCTTCCTCCTGGTCAGGTGGTCTGTAGCATACTCCTACCAGGATTTCAGTTTTATTGGCAATACCTCTTACCTTAACCTATAGGCTCTCAACCTGATCATCCTTGATGTCAAGTTCTATGGTACCAAGAGTTGCTTTAATATATAGGGCCACTCCCCCATGCCTTCGTCCTCTCCTATTTCTTCTGAGCAGTGCCTAACCTGCCAGTGTAGCACTCCATTCATGCAGGTCATCCCACCATGTTTCCATGATGGAGAAAATAATAGGAAGAACTTACTCCTATATCATGGACCACAGAGAATTTTTTTTCCTATCCACAAGAGCAAAGTCTGTGGTGCATGAGAAATGCAGCACAATAAGGGAATTAAGGGTGCAGAAGAGGAAAGAGTCACAGGAGTCACGTATTATGTCTCCCATGAAATGCTGCCATGGCTTACTTTTTCCCAGATTTTAGTAAACAATTTTTTTCTCCCTGACATTTGCTTTTTAACAAGAGGAAAAATTAATTGCTCTTGTACTGTTATTGTTATGTTGACTTTTTGACCAGGAGGCTGGATCCCTACTAGTTTCAAAGCCAACAAATATGTGATCTATACGAATTTTACTCCAGAGTATATGAAAATTTGACTATGCTGTTATACATTTTAGAAGAGATGTGTCACAAAGATAGGATGAAAACACATTTCCATGGTTCTCAATGAAGCTGGAATATCGCAAAGGAATTTTTCCCCATAAACTTAGAAAGATGATGCGGAGACACTGAAGACACACGTCTTTGTAAGCTGTCTCACTTTGCCAAGCTGACACTTTCCTTCCTTACAGCCAAGTTTTCCCACTTAGAAAGAAGCTAAGCTTTGTGATGACACTCTCCTGTTTTCTTTATCCCTGAGTCCCTTTGTGTGATGTTTCCATATAATTACTTAGTATTTCTCCCATGCTTCTGGCTCTGACTGTTAAATTGTCACTTTTATTCGGAGGGCATGCATTTTTTAAATATGGGGTGTAAAGCTCTTCTCTAAGCATCCCCTATTACTTTTCAGCTCTGCTGCTGTTACCAGTCTTGATGGTCCCTTCATTGCTTGCTTTGTGCTCTGTCTCTGCCTCTTTCTAGGTTGTCCCTTAGGAATGGAGTAATTTGCAAGACTATCTCTTCTTTGTTTCCCCACCCCCAGGGAAGACTATGTTGTATTTAACTGCAGGATAAAGTCCCAGTGCTGCCAGACCTGTAAAGTACTCAAAAGCACAGATAGTGGGTTGCCCCTTTCTGCGTCGGTTCTGCAGGGAAGGAAGATGGAAAGAAAAGGTTTTGCTTTCGTGTGGGCTTTGGCACAGCAGCAGGTATGCCATCAAAGCTGACAAATAGCAGACAGAGCAGGGTATTAAGATGGTATTCAGCAAACCGGGTTTCAATTCTTAGCTCAGTTTCCAGTACAACAGGTACGAAAATTTTCTCCCTTACTAAGGTGTTGTGGGAGTAAAACTAAAGTTAATAACTGTGGATTGCTGGCTTCTGTGAGGTGATGGGCAGACAGTAGTTTTCCATCTCTGTGCTTAAAACCACAACAGAACAAACCCAGGTGTTGGGTTTGGGTTCTGTCCTGTGAGGAGCAGACGGGGGAAGCAGCTCACTGCCACAATCGGTGTTCCTGTGAAGATGTTAAGGCACCTCCATGCTGTAAGAATGTGCCTCCTGCTATTAGTCCACTTCTGAATTTGAATATCTGCAAGAATTTGCAACCACAAGCTAGATGCAGAACTGAAGAACATCTTTGGGTTTCTGTGCTAGAAGACACATATTCTTTTTGGAAGTTTGAAGAAAGGCCTAATTAAATTTTTTAGGAGAAAAAAAATCCCTTATTAAATTCTAATTGCAGTGTTTACAATTTTTCTTTCTTTTATAAACTGTGTTANAGCTTTGTAGACTTCGGATTATTCCAAAACCTTTGATAGGACAAACAACACTAAGATACTTTCCAGTCTCAGCCATCAAAGAAGTGTTTACACATTAAGATGTAATGGCCACTGCTTTTCTTCTTCATAATAAAACAGAAGAAAAAGATGACTTCAAATTATCAAATCTGTCATTGAACCATAATTAGTTCTGGCTCTTTGACATTCTGAAATCTACATGGATAAAAAAAAGATTTACGGGTTTTTTTGAATGCAACAAATTGTTCATATAATGCAATGTAGTACGGAAGGCTCCATTCTCTCAGGATGCAGACCACAGAGCGTGTAAGGTTTCAGTCTCAGTTGGTGATTCCAGTTGAATATCTGGAACAGAGCATGGGTAATCATCATGTAAGCACAACCAGCCACAAATGGCAAAATGCTTAACAATATCTCAGATTTGCACTGGCTCCAGGACTTTTTTTTCAGGCTTATGCTTCTTAATGCCACTGTGTAAGTGCTTGCATAGCAATGCTCCTGTGCTAAATACAGAGATGGATTTGCAAATTAGAAATGGCAGAAATTGACTCTATTTCAGGCTTAGTCAAACACTGGGAAGTTTTAAAGTTACCTTTACATTAAAAAACTTCTTACTTTTTTCAATGTGAGTTACCCTTGATTTTTTCAAATTAGTGCAATCCCAAATGAAATGAATTCATCATCAGAATAAATGTGAGGTAGAGCTCTATCAGTGGACCAAATTCTACCACTGACACATTACATTTTCTCCCATATGAAATGCAAATAGACAGGATCTGGCCCAAGACTGCGTTTAGCACTTCTTGCTTCTCTAGAAAACTGTCCGCACATGAACTGAATCACTTCTAATCTTGCCAGGATTTAGTTAGCAAATGTAATATATCCCAAACATGTGACTTTTCTTATTCAATGGATCCTAATTGGTTTGGTTAATATTAATCACTAGTGCCTGCCCATTTTCTGCTTTGTGGATTTCCTTCTCTCACTGTTTTATTGACCAACATCACACTATTTCCCCTTTGTTTATGTTATACAGTGCATGCCTCTTTTACCCAGGTAGGAAATTAAACAAAATTCCTTGCTATAGAAAGAAGGCTCCGCCTCTGCCCTTTCCGTTTGAGGATGCCATATGCCCAAGCAAACCTTGCTTTTCACCTTGGAGATTATTTTTTGTTAAAGATAGATATCCAGAGCATGCAGACTGAGCTAAAGAATTGAGGTCGGACCTAGACCAGCAGAAGACTCATTGCTCAAGTCATGTTGGTACAGTTTAGCAAACACTCAAAGCAGCTGGTCAGCTCCAGCTGGATTTCATCTTCAGTAAACCATTATGTGCAATCTTGCTTCCAATGACTTACCTCTTTCTGCCCAGGCCCTATGTCTGTTACAAATTTTTTCCAGTACTTCTCATTCTTATTTCCCACCTTCTTTTGAACAGCTAGATTTTTTGTCTGTTTCTTCTTCAGCAGAAGAAATGTTTTATTCTTCCTTACCATCTGAAGAAAAACTAATGAGAGCAGACCCTCAAAGATCTTTTCATTTCAGTTCCCTGCTTTTTTCTTCCAGTGGAGAAATACAGAGCAGAGAGAAATGGAGAAGAAAACCACACACACATACAAAAAAAGGATATTAAAATTCTTTCAAAATAAAAATAAAAATAATTTTACATATTTCTGTATAAAAGTCATTCAGTATCATTTCAATGTAGAGACTTCTGTGTCCTCATTGAAGTCTTCTCTCGAGGTTTGGAAAATGTTTCATTTAAATTTTTTTTTGTTTGTTTTGATCACCAAGTACTGAGCATATCTACTCCTTTTTATATCTTCTGACTGCTTTAAGCCAGAGTTTTGGTCTGAGAGTTGAAGCTCTGTCAGTGTTAGTACATGAAATGCACTCAGGTCTGACCCCCATGAAGCCAAGCAGACAGTGCCTGGGCAGGCAGAGGACCCCAGCACTTGTAGCAGGGTGACTGCCTGTAGACCACCCAGTCCTGGACATCCTCTGGATCCCAAACTGCCCGTAAAGACTGTAGGGATTCACTCTAACTGGCGCAGACCTCAACTGTACTCTAATCAGGTTGCTCCAACAGCTTAGCAGTTGGACTTCCAGGACTCCAGACTTTTTCCAGGGACTAGTTAGCTTAGCAGTATAGACAGAAGCAGAGAATATTTGAGCTTTTTTGTAGGTCCACTAACTATCTGTGTCTTAGAAGTGGACTTTTTAGCTAGTTTTCAGAATCCTCTTTTCTGTCACAGGTTGTGCAAACATCAGCTGAAACTTGAAGTAGTGAGACATTTGCATCACAAACCCTGTGTGATGAATATACAACTGTGTCAGCTCACCCAGCAGGTACTCAGGGTGCTGGTCTTTGCACTTCAGGGCAATAGTCACAGGTGTAATGTTGCTGAAAAGCCCGGGCTTCTCAGTGAGCTTGGGCTAAGGATTTATCTTCCAAATCATATAGGTNTTGAGGTCATGTCCTCTTGTTCTGGTGAGCTTGTTATAGCTTGTTATAGCAGCCGTCGCAGCTGAAAAAATGTCAGGGAGTGGGATCATTTTCTGTGTATTTTATGGACAGGGAATAGGCCAGGTTCCCTGGTATTTGAGTTACTCTGGAATTGTTCAGCCAACCCCTGACAAAGTTGTTATAACAACTCAGAGCTTTTCAATCTCTGTAGAGAGCTCATGTATAACCTGTGAGGTACCATACTGGTTAATGAGACAAGGCCCAACTGAGAAAACAGAGTGCATGTTCTTACCTGACCACCTTCTCCTGCAGAGCTCAGGGCAGACTGGTTGGCTCTTCCTTTGAGTCAATCCTATGTTTATGTAACTGATGTTTAGATATCAACCAGGAGAATTCCATGCTGGATGTACACCATGTGGCTACACTGGCAGGAGTCAATAGTCACTAAAATGCCCAGTCTCCAACATGTGTCAGAGCCAGATGTGAGCAAAGTCTTCTCAAGTTACAAGTTGGTTACAGCCAGAGGTTTAATAATGTGGTTTCACTAGGTAATTGTGCTATCCAAGTTAACTATTAATTAATCTCCCATCAGATGATGTCAATCTTTACTGTGTAAGACACAATTGCTGCAATTTGTAGCATTTTTTATTTCCTAGTTGACTTTATGGAATATGCAGTGAAAAGATAAGCAGGAAAGGAGTAGATTACTTTTATTGTCCATTGAGTAGATAATTCCTATTTCTGTTTTCATTCAGACCTTTAAGAAGTCCTGCGTCTCTGTGAAGGTATTTTATTTGTATTTTTACAGAAATTGTGTCCTGCTGTAACAAGGTCCATATACTATTCCTTCAATTAATCTCTGTTATTTCTCCCTCTCTACATATTCAGTTGATAAAATTTTGTTTAAAAAGTTTTGAAATGAGATTTTACCTTCATCCAGTAAGGACAATACCTTCTTACTTTTTCCATAAAGTGACAGATAGAGATATAAAAAGCTCATTCAAAATATTCCCCTTTCATTGCTGGAAGGGAATAGCTTGCAGAGTTTTGTTCCTACTTCTACAATCAAACTCTTTAAGAATATTGGATCAACAGTTATTTGTTATTTTCTTCCGTTTCTGGGACTTTCTGCAACACAGCTGTATAAAATAAGAACATTGTTTTCCTGCGTCTGCATCAGTGGCCATTGACGTGACCTTTTTGAAATTACAAAGCAGGGTGGTCTGAATGCCACCATTAATTCACATTAGCCAAGGAATTGCAATATATGTCACTTCATATGCCCATCATGACCACAAAAAGCCTAGACTGCTGTATCCTGGAGTCCCAAGGCTTGTGTGGACAAGCAGGGAGCAATTTTAGCGTTACTCCCACCCTCCAAGTTAGCAAGTTGTTTACCAAGTTATTTTGAGAAACTCATGGGAAGTCAAGGAGCTGAGAAGGATACTCAAAGTAGGTGTCTGTCACGTAGCATTTGTAGAATTTATTGTGTGCCAGTTACCACAGCAGTTTTGTGAGCTGTGCTGGCAGCATCAGACTTACTGATAGAGAGATTAAGTACTCATTTTGTAATTAGTGAGAGTATTACTTTGTTTTTATTGCAGTAATACATAGAGGTTCTGACAGATATTGAGGGCTTCTCTGTGATAAGCATTAGATTTATGTAGAATAATAATTAAAGTTCTTGCCTCATACTCCTATGAAGGTCATCTGAAGGGTGGTGAGAGATTTCAAAACAAATAACGTGATTATGAAATCGATCCACCTTGAGCTGTTCAGCTCCCAAAGTTGCAAGATCAAGTCAAGACCACACACAGAGCGCCCCCTCTCCATGTTGTTTATGAATGGTTTACAAGGGGCTCTTCCCAGGGGCTCACTACCACAGGCACTCCAATAGTATACTCACTTCTAAAACAGCCTCCACAGAATCATTATTATGAACATTTTTTCAGATGCTATAAAATAATGGCTTCACAGTGAGTTAACTACTCTCTAGCTTAGTCAGATAGGGAACAATATATTTTATGTGCTCTGATCTTTTTCATGGATTAAATTTATCACTTGATCAGTGATAGTGCCCCTGTTTGACATATGTAGGCCATTATTGAACAATTTGGCCTTAAAAAGAGTGACTGTATTTGGAAAAGTACTTTTGGCATAGCTAACCTCAATTTTACCAATCCATAATAAAACATAATGCCTTTGGAGACCTTCCTTATGTTGGCAAAGACATGGAATATGCTACTTCCTGAAAATATTTGAATAAATGAGATGGTGAGGGCATTGTCAGTAGAAGAAAATGCCAGATTGGATTCTTCACTACTTTTCTCTCAGTAAGATGATGGCTTATGTCAACATCTCCTTTCCTTCAATGAAATCAAAGATAATTTCATTTACCTATGTAAAATCTTAGAATTAATTAGTCCTGTTGCAATAGGGTTGAGAGGTGAGAGTGTGATAGTGGAAGTGGGAGGAGTGCTCTGTTGTGACCTCCAACCAAAAGTGAATGGATGGGGCACCTCCTCACAAGCTAAATTACAAGAGGAGGCTTTGTTAGCATTGCAGTTTTTGCAATGCAAGAAGGAACTCAGAATGACCTGTGAGACCTGTGGAACAGTTTTCTTTTTTTGATTCAAAGAGGATGTGTTTCTGATGAGAAAGGACAGGGACATCCAATAATTAGTGGATACGTTGAACCTGGCAATTTTTAGTGGTGACAGGGAGCTGTAGAAAATATCAACGGCAGGGAAAGAAGAGATAGTGAAATGCGTTAAGTAATACGTAGTAGGGAGTGAGTCAAACTTAGAAGGACTGGAAAAGAATGAAGACATCAGTGTCTTAAGGCCCCAGGCTGCAGCCAGTGACTGAGAATGTGGGAATGTGACTCAGATGCAACCCTGTCTTTGCAGAAGATTTGCTTGCTCAGCCTGT
Organism: Pitta sordida; assembly: GCA_013390025.1. Classification (NCBI taxonomy): domain Eukaryota; kingdom Metazoa; phylum Chordata; class Aves; order Passeriformes; family Pittidae; genus Pitta; species Pitta sordida. The sequence continues at coordinate 71,622 of WEKX01010643.1, read as the reverse complement.
GGCCAAGGTCCCTCTTGCTTAGACCAAGCACACACTAGCTTGTATTTTCCCTCTAGTACTGAACTAGAAGGAGTTTTTCATTTTTGGTGTGGTCTGTAGAACCTAACGCACTCACTGATTCTGGTAGTGTCCTCTCTCAGCATGATCCAACTTTGTCAGTAAATGGTGAAGGTGAAAGACTGTGAAGGGCAAGGGATGTTATAGACCTGGTCGTGTTAGAAATGCTCTTTGCTTACTAAACAAGGAATGGTACTGAATATCTGGCATGAAATTCAAACTATTGGCATGGGGTCCCAGTTCCACAGATAGTCTCCTTCCCTTTGCCGTTCCCCAATCCTCATGGAAAGCAACAACCTCCCAGGATAGCAGATGGATTTAAAGACAAGACAAGAGTCTGCTAGGACACTGCATCCATGCAGCTAGGTAAGAGAAAAGCAACTCTGACTGTGCTTGAGGATATCTTGGCCAGCAAAAAATACGCCTGCCAGGAAAGTTGACTGCTAGAGCCCCCCAGCCTGGAGAGGTCCTTGAAAGGGTAGCATGAATGTTAGGTTGAGTTTTTCCTCTTCTTGGGGAGACCTATACCCAGATGTAATCCTTCTGTCACTTTCTCTATGGCTTGACAGCAAAAAAAGTGACATTTAGAGCAAACAATTCACTATTCAAGTTAAAGTTTGGCTGCAAATAGCCCTAACAAGATGAAGTGCATGCGTGCATTTAGACATCTTCAACACACCGAGACTCTGACATCCCTTTTTTGCCTATGAAGGACAAGACCAAAGAATTTCTATTGACATTGATTAGAATAAAGGACTATACTTTATAACCAGGTTATCTTTGTACATGAGTGTTGGCTAACGTGCAGCCAATGTTGGGATGGAGCACAGCAGCCATTTTGTATGCAGCAGATCTTACCAACAATTTTTGAAGGTGAGAGAAGTGGCAAATAACTTCCTTAATTGAAAATTATGTGGGAATTTCACAGTACGTAGAATACACTGGAATCTGGCCAAGGAACCAAGGTTAACACCACTGTACTTGCAGAAGTGCCCCTTGTAAAGTAACACCTCCTGAAAACTTTCGACCCTAATCCATTCCTATAAAATAAATACAAGGTATGTCTTTGAAAGCTGGCATACAGTTTTTATTTATATTTGGCCATGCCCTCATCACTACCACTGAAACAGTCAATCTTGGCTGTATGCTAAAATCAGAAGTATATACAGATCTTAATGACATGCATTTTTTTAGTGAATTGAAGTTTAGTTACTATATTGCATTATGCCAATTCTTTATAAAATTGAGCCAAAGTCATCTAATGTATGCAACACATTTTATCTAATGTGTAAGAAATATTTGGAAGAAGAATATTGTTTATATAGAAGGAAGGGGGGAAAGCGAAGTTGGCAGCATATCATGCAAAAATTAGTTCAGTGCAAGGGAAAAAAAAAAATCAAGCTATGTGCCAGAGTTTCAGTCACAGTCAGATAGAGCTTTTCTGAGCTTGCAAGCACTATACAAATGTGAAAAACACTCACTTGGTGCAGGAGGAAGTGAAGAAGGAAATAGTTGATGGAGAATTCAGGGCTGTTTATGCCAATGGTGACGCTGCAAGTCAGATAGAAAAAAAGTACCAAGAAATGAAGTCTTACCTAATTCCTGGAGTTATCCCTTGTGTTGCTGGAGCTGTGTTACATATTCCTTAGGCCACAGTGTGAGACAGCTATGGAACTTGTGGCACAAGTAACACCTCTTCTTCAAGGAGACCATGATTCTCATCATAGCTGCAACCCAGTAAGATAACAAACTCTATGAAATCTAGGAGTTACATTTGCATAGGGTGCAAAACTTGGATTGAGCATGCAGAATTGGGACTGATATGAATAACAGAATAGTTTGGGTTGGAAGGAACCTTAAAGGACCACCTTGTTCCAACCCTTCTGTCATGGGCAGGAAGACCTTCCACTAGGTCAGGTTGCTCAAAGACCCCTACAACCTGGCCTTGAACACTTCCGTGGATGAGGCATTTGCAACTTCTCTGGGAGACCAGTGCCAGTGTGTTGCCACCATAAGGAATTTATTCCTAATATCCAGCCTAAAGTTTCTTCCACTGAAGGTCCCTAGTAACCTGTCCTGGTGAGCCCAGTGAGACCTCAAACTTTCCACCCTCAGGACTGAAACCTGAAAGACTGGGGGAGTGACAGTTTACAAAGTACAATAAAGGGAAATTCTCAAAAGATGTAGATGTGATGCACATGTATTTGCAGCTGAAGTGATACTGTAGGGTTACACAGCAGCTAGTGAAAACCTTTTTGCCTCTCATGAAAGCCTCTAAGAAAGGCCTTGCTCTGCCCTGGAGTGAAGGAGACCATACATTGCAGTGTTTATCCCTGTGACAGGCCAGATGGCCAGAGGAAGTGAGGAGACAAAACTAGTGCCCGGGGCATTGAGGGGTAAAGCAGGAGCTTATGGGGCTGAGATCACTGACCCAGTTGTCATTGCTAGGACACATGCCAAGTCTGGCCTTCCCTAATTTGGGCTGAAACAGTGTAAGTCTCTGCCCAACATGCAGACATAGTTTGGAGCCGCCACGTAACTGGCCTGGGAGGGGCCTGCTAGCCTTTCCTGGAGGGAGTTAGGCATACTCAGTGTCACTGCTTAGCACCTGAGAAGCAACAGCACATAGAAGGCAGTGAGGAAAACCTTGCATTGTTAGCCTGAGAAGCTGTGAAGCACTTTGGGGTTTAGTGTGACTAAAAAGAGGCAAATCTGCTGCTTGATTCAGTTTGTCCGAGGAAATAAGACTTTGTTTACAGTCTTTCAAATTTAATAGTATTGCATCAAAGACATACCTGGCACTATTATTAATTTTCCCATCCCAATGGGAAGATTAAGGTCCTGAATATTGACTGACTGACTTGGTCAAAAGATAACACTGTACAGCTTGCTAGAAGAGTGTTTTCTGTTTTGTGTTTTACATTCACTTGCTGAATGCTTCAGATTTCACTGGTGGAGATTTTATATTGACTCTGCCTTTTTTGTTTCCATTATAAGACTTTAAGGTTGCTGATGGAAACTTCTGCCCTTGAGTATGAGCATAGCCAAGAGTAACATCCTCATGCCAAATACTAGAGGGGATGCCATCAGACCCTTAAATCAAGCAAAGTACATTTGCTAGTCATGTACGTACCAAAAATTGCTAGTCTCCCTGCTCCCTGATGCCATGGAAGTGGGTGCCAGGAGCACTGAGGTGCTAGCAGGATTTAAGAGAAGGATGGGAAGCAGCTCTTGCAGCTGCTTGCTGAGCCCTTTCCCAAGCAGAAGTGGACTGTGGGGTTCTCTTCCCCAACAGCAGACACACAGAGAGGCTTTTGAGTTGTATCATAACTACTATAGCAAATTTCCAGTGAGCAAAAAAACATAGGAAGAAACACTCCAAAGAGGCTAAACCCTCTGGCTGTGCTGGGTGATGGAGAGAGTCAAATAGCTGGAAAACATTGCTAAACAGTTAAAGCCAGAAGTGAGTGTTGAAGCGGCTGATTCTGTAAACACAGCATTTTCCTGCAGCCTACGTTGGATTTGCAGGCAGCGTTGCCCTAGCAGGAGCTGCAGGGCTGCTGTGGAAGACTGAGGCATGAAGAAGGTGATCGGGATGCATCCCAGAGAGCCCAAACCTGGATCATTGCTCAGGCAAAATTCCAAAGGACCAGCCACTTAATGCAATTTCACTGGGGCTTTGAATGTGATTTTTACACAGCATCTTTCTCCTTGACAAATCCAAACCCTTTCATCAGTGATGACTGGCACCAACCCCCTGTGGCTCCTCTTGGACTGGATTCAAGCTGTATGTTGTTTTTTGCTGTAAATCTTTCTAACCCACTCCCTTGCCCCCTTTCCTCTCCCCACCTTTTAAATTCTTCATTGATTTAATGCTCCCCCTCCAGAGGCTATCAAACAGCTTTTCCCTGAACACTTCTGGTTGCTCCAGCAAAATGGACTTGGAAGAAAAGTGGTTCCAGCCTTAAAACTTGAAGAGGTTATACATGAGCTCTCTACAGAGATTGAAAAGCTCTGAGTTGTTATAGCAGCCGTCGCAGCTGAAAAAATGTCAGGGAGTGGGATCATTTTCTGTGTATTTTATGGACAGGGAATAGGCCAGGTTCCCTGGTATTTGAGTTACTCTGGAATTGTTCAGCCAACCCCTACACTTTGTAGGATAGTAATCGGATCCTCAGCGCCCTTGAAGTGTGCTAGCACTCAATGTAGAAACGAATAGCTCTATGCCAAGTGCTAAGTGGACTTTTAAGTAGGTAAGCCATTTTTCTTCTTGTAAAATCTAGGTTTGGTTCTGTAAAAAGACTTGCACACCTTTTTTTCTGGGGAGTTTGATGTAATATCTCAATTAAAGCTGAGCAAACTATTCGTAAGAGCTAACTCCCTCTCCCCCTTTCTTTTTTTTCTGTTTGTGATTAAGAGAGGATTTGATAATAATTAATTATTTAAAATTGGTCAATTGCAGTTGGAGCAATACATTGCAACCTCTGGATTGTTTGCACTTGCACTCATAGTTAGCTGAAATTTTCCACAAAATTTAAGGCCAGGTGGGACCATTAGATGAGTCAGTCTGACCCCCCCTATACATCACAATCCATTAAATTTCATCCAGCCAGCCTCCCACAAAGTCAAATAATGTCTGAGCTAGCTGAATCACAACACCCCAAAACATATCCAGCCTGGATTTGAAGGCATCCAGGGACACAGATTCTGATGCTCCCTTGGTAATTTGTTCCGATCATTTAAAATTGTACCTTATTTCCTATTTGAATTTGATTGGAAGCTGAATCCAGACTCTAGTTCTTGTTATGTCTTTCTCTGCCAGGTGACACAGCCTTTTGGAATATGGCAATTTATCCCCATGAAGGTACTTATATACATGGTGTAATCAAGTTACATCCCAGTCCTTTTTCTAGCTGTTAAAAAGAACCAACAAACTGACTGGGCTTTGTGATTTTCTACCAATAAGAAAATTTGTATTTAATTTTTAAAAGATCTAAAAATTATTTTGTTGTATTCTCCGGTGTTTGACTATCAGTTTAAACAGACAAATGACAGAACTTCAGGAAACCTTCTTTCTGTTCCACCTCAATATAGGGAAACTCTTTGAAATCCTAGATCTGAATGTACGTCTGCTGTGAACATAATCTCCCCACCTTCTTGTGGGTGATGCCCAGGTGCATGCTTTTCTCTGGCCTTAACTTGCTTTTTAATAATTTATAAGGGGATGGAGTGATCGAACTGAAGAAAAACTTTTTTCCTGTTTAGTATATTTTCACCTCTAAGAGTGATAACACTGGTGTTGGGTCCGGTACCGTTTAACATTTTCATTGATGATATTGATGATGGGATTGAATCCATCATGAGCAAATTTGCGGATGACACCAAGCTCGGAGCCTGTGTTGATCTGTTAGAGGGTAGGAGAGCCTGCAGAGGGACCTAGACAGACTAGAGAAATGGGCAGACTCCAATAGGATGAGTTTTAACAAGTCTAAATGTCGGGTTCTGCATTTTGGTTATAGCAACCCCAAGCAGAACTATAGGCTGGGGATGGAGTGCTTAGAGAGTGAGCAGGCAGAAAGAGACTTGGGAGTCTTAGTGGACAGCAAACTTAACATGAGCCAGCAGTGTGCCCAGGCGGCCAAGAGGGACAGTGATATCCTGACCTGCATCAAGAATGGTGTGGCCAGTAGGTCAAGGGAGGTTATCCTTCCCCTGTACTTGGCACCGGTTAGGCCACACCTTGAGTATTGTATCCAGTTCTGTGCCCCTCAGTTTAAGAAAGATGTTGAGGTGGTAGAACGAGTTCAAAGAAGGGCAACTAGGATGGTAAAGGGGCTGGAAGATAAGCCCTATGAGGAGAGGCTGAAGGAGCTGTGTCTGTTTAGCCTAGAAAGGAGGAGACTCGGGGGTGACCTTATTGCTGTCTATAACTACCTAAAAGGAGGTTGTAGTCCGGCGGGGATCGGTCTTTTCTCCCTGGCCACTGGAGACAGGATGAGAGGTCACAGTCTTAAGCTTCATCAGCGGAGGTTTAGACTTGATATTAGGAAAAGGTTTTTTACTGAAAGAGTGATCCGGATTTGGAATGGGTTACCCATGGAGGTGGTTGAGTCGCATTCCCTGGATGTGTTTAAGGGTAGGCTGGACGAGGTGCTGAATGATATGATCTAAATGTTAGATGTTAGGTTTAGTTAGATTATAGGTTGGACTAGATGATCTTCAAGGTCTTTTCCAACCTTATCAATACTGTGTTACTTTCTCATCCTGCAGAGAGCTGGCAGAAAGAAAGCTAGTTGTGGTCCTCTCCTGAAGAATGAGAAGGTGAAGTTTGGACAAGGACTTGAATCTCCATCCATGTTACCTCAGTAAGGCATTCTTGAGTGGACTTTACTGTTCTCACACCTCTTGTGTTGGAGTCACAGTGCTAAGTCATTGGCCATGTGATCTAACGATGAGCTCCTATATAGCAGCTGAATACTCTCATCATGCTACAGAGATGGAGCACTGCCCTCCTTTGGGAACTCTTCTGCTTGACCTAATAATCACATACTTATGGGTTAAAAATATTTGACGAGGAAAATATTAGTTGAAAAATACAAAGAATCTTAGGACTCTCATATTGTCACATTGCTGTCTATTCCTTGTTAGATGTGCAATTCTGCAGTTGGCTGCTTTAAAACATCCTTTCATTATTACTCCCAAGCTACTAATGAAAAGCAATCCGAATAGTGTACATCCTAGCTCTGATTACAACAGGTTTCTCTGTCAGGTGCACCCTTATGGAAAATTTGCTCACTGATAACTACTTTTGGATATGTACTGAAGTGAGCACTTGGTTCCATTCCTGCAGCCTTTACTGACTGCATATAATGCTAAGTTTAGGGAGATGAACACACCCAAGAAGTTGATATACACTTCAGCTGCACATTTAACAATCTACTAAACACCAGTCTGACCTAATTTTTAGGATAACAAGATCTCTTGTCTGTGAAACTGTACTGATTGCTGATAATTATATCCTCATCATCCTGTTCTTTCTTGATAGAATTACTCATTGCCATCTTTTAAATTTTCCTGAGATGAACATTCACTTACCTGTGCCTCAAGGCCTGCCATTTCTTTGTTTTGGCATATCACTGTAGGCTTTAAGCCTGTGGAATGGATCCAGCATTCAAGGAGGCATCAAAATTATATATATGTTAGCCAGTTACTGCCTTAAGCAGAAATCTAAGAATTTGTACATTATATACATATAAACATCATACAAAATTTTTACCTTCTCATACAAGAATTTTTACCTTTAATAAGTCTTCAATATCTTTCTAAATGTGATGGAGTCAAATGTTTCATATAATATTGAGGTGATATGAGTATGTCACTCACTTTTTACCATGCTTCCAACACATAAGCCAGAACTAGATGCCCAACATTTTGCCACATTACATATTTTTCTGAAATTCAGAGATTATCTAGAATGATTTTTAAAATATTGCAAGGATTTATCCTTTCTTGATGCCACGGAACTTGACATTAAGGATGATCAGGTTGAGAGCCTCAGGGTTAAGGTCAGTGGGACAGCCAATAAAACTGAAATCCTGTCCAAAGTATGTTACAGACCGCCTGAACAGGACGAAGAGGTGGACCTATTGCTCTTTAAGCAACTCGAGATTGCCTCAAGATCGGCTGCCCTAGTTCTTACAGGAGACTTTGATCTGCCTGATATCTGCTGGGAACTTAACACAGCAGAGAAGAGGCAGTCCAGAAGGTTCCTAGAGAAAGTTGATGATTGTTTTTTGACACAGCTGGTGAGTGAGCCTGCCAGGGGCGAAGCTGTGCTCAGTCTACTGCAGAATAACTATGACATTATATCTAGTCAACATGGATTCAGGAGAGGTAGGTCCTGTCTGACCAACCTGATCTNCCAGTTTAAGAAAGATGCTGAACTGCTTGAGAAGGTCCAGAGAAGGGCGACAAGGATGGTGAAAGGACTAGAGAACAAGCCCTATGGGGAGCGATGGTGGGAGCTCGGATTCTTCAGCCTAGAGAAGAGGAGGCTCAGAGGTGATCTCATTGTTGTTTACAACTATCTGTAGGGCGTTGCAGTCAAGTGGGTGTAGAACTCTTCTCTCAGGCTGCCAGGACCAGAACAAGAGGACATGGCCTTAAGTTACGCCGGGGGAGGTTTAGACTGGATGTTAGGAAGAGCTTCTTCACAGAGAGAGTGATCATCCCTCAGTGGAATGGTCTGCCCAGGGAGGTGGTGGAGTTGCCATCCCTGGAGATGTTTAAGAAATGATTGGATGAGGAACTTGTTGACATGATCTAGATAATGAAATGATGGGATGGGGAGTTAGGTAAAAAAAAAAAAAAGGTGACCCTGAGATTAGCTCAGATGGTTAAAGCATGGTGCTCATAACACCAAGGTTATGAGTCGAATCCCTGTATGGACAGTCACTTAAGAGTTGGACTCGAAGATCCTTGTGGGTCCCTTCCAACTCAGAATATTCTGTGATTCTCTGATTTATCCTTATTATGAGAGGTAGGTTATCCTGATGTCTTCAGACTTCCATATTAAGTTTACATATTTTGAGTTTGTTTACATTAATTGCTATCTTCCTCCTCCACCTATCTGTCATATATTGCTCCCTTATGTCTAACTTCATCTTTCGATTCACCACAATGATGTTTTCACAGAATCACAGAATCACAGAAAATTATGAGTTGGAAGGGAGACATAAAAACTNATGTCTAACTTCATCTTTCGATTCACCACAATGATGTTTTAGACAACGTCATTATCTTTCTTGGTGATGACATTATGCTTTTGACATAAAAACTCCATTTATCATTTACATTTTTATCTTAATTTTGAATCTCCAGTCATCTTTGCTTCTAATTTTCTTTTCCTTTGCCTTACTTTTTTTAAAATCCTTTTTTCTTGGAAGGATCTTCTGTAGCATTTGATAAGTTCTGTTTGCATAACCATGTCTCTATAAAACTGTATTTAAGTAGACTAATGGTTGAAACTGGATTTTCTGGTCCATGCTGATTTTTTTTAACTAAGATTGCTGTTGCAGTTTACTGTCTGTAATTTTTCCTTATAATGGCGTATAAAGAGTTGTATTCTATGCACAGAATTTTTATTATAAAATATTTTAAAGATATTAGATAAATAAATAGATATTTAAAGAATCCTACTGATGCCTTTTTACTGGATCTGGAGGGATCTCTTTTTTCTGTCTGCCAAACTGTAATTTTTAAACTAGCTGTTCTGATCTCTGGTTTGACTCATAGCTCTATCAGAAATCTTCCCCTTTTTTTGACAATTCAGTGCTAGCTGCTTGTTTTATGAGATTTGTCACCCAAGACATATAATCTAGAGAAGATATTTTTGTTTGTATATATATATATATTTTAAATTCTTGCTCATATTTTTTTGAAAATGCAAGTGATCTATGATATTCCTGTGGGATGAAGGCTGACCTAGGCCAGGAGGAGCTGAGTGAAGACGGTTTTGCAGCTCCTTCGCTCTCCCTCTTTTTGGCCCCTTCAGAATAATTTCAGTGAAGCAGTTAAGCACTTTTCCCGCAATCCCTGCTATGTCATTTAGTTCATCGTTCATATTTGCTCGGCCACGTGTGAGCTCTCCTATAAGAATGAGAATAAATACCCCATGTGGAGCTGTGCATATAAATTTCTATACTGGTTTGCATCTTTGCTTATCATTCTTTTTTTTTTATAAACTGCAAAAAAGTGCCTGGATCTGGATTGTGAGCAGTTTCCCTCCTGCTACTTCAAAAGAGCATATTATTCATGTAATGAACAGGCTTAGTGCCGGACTTGACAAAACACTGAGAAATACACTGTTGGGCACAATTCTGAACTGGCAGGGAACTGGACTGGATGACCTAATAGGGCTCTTTCATCTCCAGTTACTTATAATTTTCAATGCTAATTAAAACCTCACTAGCTAGTGGGGAAGAATATCACAGCCAATTCAAATAACTTCTTAAAAACTTTCCTTCTGTTTATTTTTTCCACTTGCCCACTTCAATTTTATACACATATCACTTAAAAACACCCTTAATTACAAAAGTGTCCAGCTATAAAACTACAGAACAAACAAACAAAGCCATTTGCAGCTTGTAATAAAAGTGCAAAGGCCAGGAAATAAATTATTTGGCTTTATTAAGGAAAAAGAAAGTAATTTCTCTAGTACTACCTAGGTCCACAGGTGTGCTGGAATATGGCTGTGTTCTCAGCTCACCTTCTGTCTGAGCTCTCCCCTTCAGCTCTCACCAGATCTGGACAATGACGTGTCCAGGGGCAACATTTGTTTCCTTAATAAAAAAATTAACCTTCAAACTTCTGCTGAGCAACTGCTTCATCTTGATAGCTTGCTGAAGAAGGGCAGCCCAAACCTGGTGGCTTTAACCTCTTGGTCATATGTGATGGATTTCTAGGATATGGTCAGATGTTGGAGGCTAAGCTTCTGAGCCCTGGGAGGTTGATGTGGAACCAGGGCTCCTGGCACAGCCTCCTGGCCACTGTTGCTGGGTAGCTGCACACAGGTGAGGCCTGGGTCTGGTGTCTGCCCAGCAGTGGACACATTACAGCAATGAAACACAAGTGTCAGCCCTGAAGGGCTCATACAAAAATCCAGATGATTTATCTTTCCTCAAGGCATCAAACCAACTCAGACACTAGAGAAGACCTTTGAGAAACCTTGTAAAAAGCTGAAAAATTAAATGAGGTGCACTTCAGCCCTTAAGGTTTAAGGAGACATTAACACAGAAGTGAATAGAATAATCTTGGGAGGACAGGACATCTGAAGGTCAGAGCTGACTTTGAAGTCCAGCTCTATTAGAGCAAAATACTTGGGTCATGTCCTGTCAAATTCTTAATTTTACCAAGGACAGAGGCTCCACAACTTCTCTAGGCAATCTGTGCTAGTGTCAGACCACCTTCATGGCAAGATCTTGTTCCCTAATATCCAAATACATTTTGCAATGTGTTACAGTTAATGTGTTAGTGTGTTTGCGATGTGTTAAATGTTTAGGTTGGACTAGATGATCTTCAAGGTCATTTCCAACCTTATCAATACTATGATATTATGATACTGCTGGAGTTGTCATTTCACTATGTACCTCTGAGAAGAGTAAAAATATCAAGTTAAATAAGAAAAAAAATCAAGTAGTAATAAACATAATAATAAACATAAAATGGAAATTCCTACTTCAAGAAAAATGTCCCTGAGTTGTTATCACTGCAGTGACACACTGGCTAGAAACAGTGCAGCAGTATTTGCATTCACCTCACTTAAAAGGATGTCAAAACTGCCAAGTATGTGATCAATTAAGAAATAACAGAGATTAGAGACAATCTGAGTAGATGATAAACTTTTCCTTCCAAGAATGACAGGTACCTTCAATCCATGTTTATGTTCAGTCTTCTGACAAATCAATGACAAAATATGAATATATTTCTGTCAAGAGCTGATCTCAAGCTGCAGGGTTTTTTTTGACATCTTATCATGCATTCAGATTTGTAAATCTCTCTCAGTCTCTTGAACAGAAAAACAGGCCCCGTAAATTGCTGCCAGAACTGACCATTACTCTGGGGTGACCTGAGGGGGGCGAGTGGTGGTCAAGTGTCTGAAGTTAGCTAGTGTGAATCTAGTCCTGGTAACCAGCTCATGGATCCACATAGGGAGAAAGATGTTAGGAGCACAGCCCTGCTTGCTGTAGTGTGCTGCCATAGACTATATGCCCTCAAGACACGTCAGAAATAAAAAAGGAATAAAAGGCTCAGGTCCTCACGGGGGACAGGAATTGTTTCATTATCTTCAAAAGAAAAAATGAAAAACTATTTGGGCTTAAGTAATTTGGTTGGCTGCACAATTTAATCTTTGGATTGGAGGTCATTCATTTCTGTATTTAACAGGTTTGAATTTTTTTAATTTTTAAATTCGGTAAAATTTGGAACAATCTATGCTGTTTTGAAAAAGTAATCACTTAAACTGCCCCCCCACCCCCCAACGTTTTCCTTTCTTTCCTAGCAGTAACCTTACTAGCTAAATTCAATCCAAATATGTTTTTGTTCTTCTGAAACAAATTTTTATCTTGTCAAAAAGAAATATTGCCTGGCTCAGATAAGGAAATCCCAAGGAAAGTGGAACATATGGAATGGGCATCTTATAAGAGGATAATTTTCAGATAGAAGTGTTTTTTGAGAGATGGAGCCTTCATTTGCATGGGGAACTGTTGTCTCTGGATAAAGTCTGAGGTCAAATGACTGAAAAAAAAAATAAAGCTTGCTTTACTTGTCAAGAAAATAAAAAACTGTCAGTGGGCTAACAAGTGTTATATAGATCTGTTCGGGATGTTTGTTGACTTGAAGACGCAGTGGAGGGACTCCAAGAGGTGAGCAAAGTGGCTGATTGGAGCAAAAATATTCAGCAGTAGTGGTCAGTTCTGCGCAGACCTCAGGAAGTTCAAGGTGGGCAGCAAAGCCAGAAGGGCGGGTGAGAGCACACCACAGCAGCTGGTTATGGCTGAGGGTAACACCGTTGTGTCATGTGTGGGATGCAATGCTTATGATGGGTCTGGACTTATGTTCCTGAACCATTTCAGATTCCCCAGATGTCATCTTCAGCAAACCACTTCTGAGTACTGCACCAAGAGTAGTGAGTCTTTAAGCAAAAACATGTCTATGAAGCCCAAGAGGTCTTTGGTGCAGGGGATCTTTCAGACCATCAGGGTGAGCTGTTAGGGTTATTTTGGAACAGAGTGAGTTCTTCAGACTATCAGGAGAGGTGATAAGGGTATTTTAGTATGCATGGTCCTTCAGATCATCAGATAAGACTATAAGGAAGAGTTGTCTAGCAGGAGGTATTCAGGAACCAAAAACTGTCTAAATACTGTGATGAATCCCTACTATGATTTTCTTGAGACGTAATTCTCTGCCTTGGGAGGGTAGAGGAGGTGTGGTCGTCTTCACTAGGGTGAGGGTTTTCTTTAAGGGTGAATTCAGTAACAATTGCACTTTCATATTAATGGGGCTGGAATCATACAGGTTCCTTTCACAGCAGAAAGATGCTACATCTCAGTTGCAGAACACTTTGGGGTGCGCTTTAGAAACTGAGTGGTTTTGCTTGAGATATGTTTGAAGGTAAGACAATGGAGAATCCTACTTTTTGCAGAAATTTACTTGTTATGAAAGATATGGAAAAGAATCATGCCCTGAGGTTCACTGATTCCCAGAAGAAGAGCAGTCCACAGAACTATAGCATGTGGCATGCAATTAATTCAAATTTTGATTTCCTGTCCTTCTAGCCTACTTTTTAAAACCTTTGTCTGTAATTATTGTATGTGGTAGTTTAGTACGGACCATAAACTTGCTCTTTCCAGCAATTTCAATTTATAAACTGTCACAGTTTACACATTGTTGGCCAAGAAATGTCTGGTTTTCTATAGATTTTAATATTCTGTTATATTCAAGACAATGAATTTGTGCAATAGGATGAATGACTTGGCAATTACTACCTATTAAATAAAAATATATTTGTAGGAGAGTCATACTGTAAAGGAGTTTGTATTAGACACTATCCTCAAAAAAAAAGGTTCACTTTTATTTCGCTTTATTCTGTTTGTATGTATTTTTGGATGAATTATATTTGTCACTCTGTTAAACAAGTTTCTCTTCCTAACAGATTGTGAGTCAGGTTGTAAATATCAACTGTGTGGTGATGGCCAACTTCTGTAGAAATACGAAAGTCGGAAATTCAATGGAAAGAAAACATTTCTTCTGTTCCAGGATGTGGGCAAACGCTTTTGGGTGAAATAGAGCTGAAGGGCAAGAAATGTATATATTTTTTGGCCTGTCCCTCCAATATATCCATTGATTTATGTGAGGAAGGCAGCAGATTATGTTTCCATGACTTTACAAGCTTGCATGAGAAAAGAACACAAATTAAAAAGATAGAATTAACCCTACTTGGAGAGGGTCTAATGTTATTGCAATCAGGTGAGTGAGAGGAAAGGTAAGAATCACATAGGTTCTTTTCAGAGTTTTGTACACTTTTTTATAATTTCAGTTTGAATGTTGGATTGGACACAGAAGCTGCACGTTTTAGCATTGGTATTGTCTGGCTCAAAACCAAGGCATGTCTGTAAGCCTGCTCATCTCTCATGCAGATCAGGATGTGTAACATTACCCTGACAGATGTAGGAAGGAATATATCTTGGAGTAATTTTTTAAATTCTCCATGAAGAAATGGAGTTGTTTTGAAAATGGATGTGATCTAAATACAGAGCCCTTCAGAGACAGATGTCTTCAGGGGCCAAAAACAGGCCATGCAGCTACTTGCCCTCTGAATCTCCACAGGCTGCAGGTGATTTGAGACAGAAAGGGGAAAGACCTTCCTTTTGTTTTAAAAGGTACTTCTGGTGCTCCCAAGCTGCATGTCTCTGACTTCACAGCTTCACAGTGGCCACCTGAGTTGATTTTGGACTGGGAGACAGTCTATATTATGTCTAGGACAACTGGGCATACCCCAACAAAAATAGCTCTTACACATTATTAAAATGTTTTACTAGAGGGCAGGGGATTTAATGGAGGGAGAAGCATTGGTTTTGTACAGCCTGCAGCCAGCTGGATGCTTGATGGGCTGCTTCAAATTGGAAAGAGGGAATAAAATAATTATCTTTCCCTAAAAATTAAGGGTCTTAAATTGATTTGACTAACTTCCAGCCTAAATGGAGTGACTTACGATTTACAGCAAGGTGAGATCAGAATCAGGCCTGTGATCTTGAATTTTTTTTGGTAAAAGCTATTTTTATCTCTAGATGTCATGGACTTTTCTGGGTCCCATCTGTTCAGAGGTGTCTACAGCTTTACTCCATAGACGGTATTTTTCTGGGCATAGATTTCATTCCGCTGATTATTCACAAACCTTATTGACACTGAACTTACACAGTCTATTTGATTTCAGATTGTGGGGCAAATTGGGTAGGATGTGCTTTCTATAGCCTTTAAAATAGATTTTTGGTGGCAGTGCTTGCTAAAAGAGCCAAACTTCCAGCTCTGAAAAGCAGCTTGCTCTGTTGTAACACATTGCTAGAGATCTGGGAGTTTCCTTTATATTGCTATGATGTCGGAGGTTTGATGTGGAAAGAACAGTTTGTGGGAAAAAAAGACAAGTTGATCATAAATTTTTTGCCTCTTTGCTGAGATTGCTGACTTATAATTCAATTCCAACTGCAGTTCCCTGATACCTTTTTCCCAATGGAAAAAGTTGTCCTTTGGAACGGCGCTTCTACCCTCTGGCAGTTCAACATTAGACTGGATGTTAGGAAGAGGTTTTTCACAGAGAGAGTGATCTCTCGTTGGAATAGTCTGCCCAGGGACATGGTGGAGTTGCCATCCCTAGAGGTGTTTAAGAGAAGACTCGATGAGGAGCTCAGTGACATGGTCTAGATGGTGGGAGGCTTGGATGGATGGAGCGTGTTGCCCGTGGTTCCACGCCTGTGGGCCTGATCCCTGGGTGGGCATTCACTTGGGAGTTGGACTAGATGATCCTTGTGGGTCTCTTGCAACTCAGAATAACCTGTGAACCTGTGAAAATTTGCACTCAGCTAGGTATCATCTGCAGATCTGCTAATGATGGACTCAATTCCCCAGTCCATATCATTAATAAAGATATTAAACAGTGACCGGCCAAGCGCTGATCCCTGTGGGACTCCACTAGTGACCAGACACCAGCTGGATGTGGCACCATTTACCAGCACTCTCTGAGCTCGTCCATCCAACTAATTCCTAGCACAACAAAGAATGCCTCTATCCACCCCACGCTCTAAGAGTTTCTTCTGAAGCTTACCATGGGAACCCGTGTCAAAGGCTTTACTAAGATCCAAGTACACAACATCCACGGTCTTTCTATCATCAACCAGGCGAGTCACCAGTTCATAAAAGGAGATCAGGTTGGTCAGACAGGACCTACCTCTCCTGAATCTGTGTTGACTAGGTCTAATGTCATCATTATTTTGCAGGTGCTATGTAATAGCATTCAGGATTATCTGTTCCATGACTTTGCCTGGGACTGAGGTCAGGATGATAGGTGTATAATTACCCGGATCATCTTTCCTGCCCTACTTGTGGATGGGTGTCACATTAACCAATTTCCAGTCTTCTGCCACATCTCCAGTAAGCCAGGACTGTTGATAAATTATGGAGAGTGGCTTAGCGAGTTCATCTGCCAGCTCTTTCATCACCCTAGGTTTAATCCCATCTGATCCCATGGACTTATGAGGATGCAAGTAGCTCAGCAAGTCTCTAAGTACCTCTTCATCTGGGTTGGGTGGTGTGATGCATGTGCTGCCACTCAAAACAGGAGGTGTCCCTCTAGATGTTAAGAAGACCATGATGTGGTAGGATGCATGGTTCATTTCCACTGGCTGTGAAGGAATCTGTGCACACAGTTTTAATCTCAGCACAGCATCTCCATGTCCGCTTATCAGGCTATAGGAAGAAAGACTATCATGGGATGTCCCTGCCTGGATGCCAGGTGCCCACCAAAGCCACTCTATCATTCCCCTCTACAAGTGACAGGGGAGAGGAAATATAATGAAGGTTCATGAGTTGAGACAAGGACAGGGATTGTTCGGTCACTGAATATGATCATGGGCAAAACAGACTCAGCTTGGGAATATTAGTTGAAATTATTACCAACAAAATCAGAGCAGGATAATGAGAAGTAGAATAAGTCTTAAATGTTAAGTAAATCTTAAATATTGCCCCCAGCCCTCTCTACTTCCTGTGTTCTACTTCCTCCCCCAGTGGCACAGGGAGATGGGAAGTTGGAGTTACAGTCAGTTCATCACAACCTGTTTCTGCCACTGCTAAGGGAGAGGAGTATTTCCCATGCTCCAGCATAGGATCCCTCTCACAGGAGACAGTCCTCTATGAACTTCTCCAGTGTGAGTCCATCTCCATGAACTGCTGCAACATGGTTTGCATTTCCATGGGGTTCAGTCCTTCAGGCACAGACTGCTCCATCATGGGTCCCTCACAGGTCACAAGTCATACCAGGAAACCTGCTCCAGCAGCTTGAGCTCCAATTCCCAAGGGTCAGAAGGTCCCCACCAGGAACCTGCTCCAGCATGGAGTTCCCATGGGTTCACAGCCCATCTCTTGGGCATCCAGCTGCTCTGGTGTGGGTCTCCTCCAGGGACTGCAGGTGAGTCTCTGCACCCCTGTGGACCTCCACCATGGTCTTTATCGCATGCTGCAGAGGAATCTCAGCTCTGGCGCCTGGAGCACTTCCTGTCCCTCCTTTTGCATTGACCTTGGTATCTGCGTGGTTGTTCCTCTTACATGTGCTGCAATTTTCATGTCCCCAGTAACTATTATTTTTTCCCTTCTTATACATGTTATCGTAGAGGCATTACTATCATTCATGACTGGCTTGGTCTTGGCTATGCAAACCCAATAGAAAGAGTTGTTGTGGCAGAGAAGGAAGGTGCTTCACCTTGAAGCCTGGGGATTAGATCTCTCTGTTGGAGGTTCAGGATTCTGGCATGACTTACTTCGTTGACATGACATGATTACTCAGTAAAATACAGTAATCCCTGGAATACCATGGCTGGTTGGTTCCAGGAAGATGCCACAATAAGCAAAATCTCTGAAATAGGATTTGACCCAATCAGCGGGCTCAATACAGGATCAGCCAATAATGTGCCGAGGNGAGGCATTACTATCATTCATGACTGGCTTGGTCTTGGCTATGCAAACCCAATAGAAAGAGTTGTTGTGGCAGAGAAGGAAGGTGCTTCACCTTGAAGCCTGGGGATTAGATCTCTCTGTTGGAGGTTCAGGATTCTGGCATGACTTACTTCGTTGACATGACATGATTACTCAGTAAAATACAGTAATCCCTGGAATACCATGGCTGGTTGGTTCCAGGAAGATGCCACAATAAGCAAAATCTCTGAAATAGGATTTGACCCAATCAGCGGGCTCAATACAGGATCAGCCAATAATGTGCCGAGGTACAATTCCACGTTGGCAAAAAAAAAAGGACTGATGTTTAAGGTTTTCCTCATCATTTGCTCTCCATTGTTATCTCTTGAAACACCTCAATAATTCGTGGGAGGCTGGGGAGCAGTTCCCACTGGTGCAGGACAAGGTGAGCCCATCCTGGACAGCTGGGGAGCAGCTCCTACCTCGCAGAAAAAAATTTGCAATGTAGTGAACCCAGGAATGCTGAAGTGTGAAGTAGTGAGGGATTACTGCATATGAACTATTTGGGAAAGGGGGCACATGCTAATGCTTCTGTATTTGTTTTTTGCATTAGTCATCGGAAGTGCCTATAGGTGGAACACATCTTCTGTAAACACATATGTCTATGTCTGAGCAGAGGTGGATGTAGATAGTGCCTGACACTGTGATGAGATTTACCAGATGCATTGGGTGACATGCACTGTTATGCCCATAGAGGGATCAGAGTAATTGAGGAGAAACAGGCCATCTCTATATTTCAGTTCTCTGCTCATTACTGGATAATTGCCAGGTATGTTCACGTAATTAATTCCCAGTTAAGGCAGAAGAGAAGTGCTCTTCAAACTAACAACCACCTCACCCATCAGAAAAAAAAAGGAAAACCAGAAAACCTACTGCTATCTTGTGTCCCATTGTGTTTATCAGTTGGAAGGAGAAGAGGGAGAGAGATAAAGTATTCAATATTTAGATACACAGTATGATGATGTTTTACCAAAACCTGTAATTTTAATAAACAGTTTCATCAGAAGAACTGGAGAACTTAAGGCAACTGACAGCAGTAGGAAGCCAGCTCTGACCTTTGTCTCCGGGAAAACACTTGTACATCCGCTGGTTGCATGGAAAACTATGCCTCATGTTGCTTTGCAAGTGCACTGATTTGCAGTGATTTTTCAAATTATTCCCAATGGTAGGATCCCAGTCATCACCTGTGGTCTGCAGAATGGGTGACAGCAGAGCAAAGGTTTTTTTGAAAGCAGTAGTTCAAAAGCTGATCTGGATGAAATTTTGTATTTTTCTCTTGCTGATAAATGCACTTTTAAGTCAATAAAATTTTCTCAGAGGGAAAGGAGAAAAAACAATCTAAATATTTTGACTTGATATTTGAAAAAAAGAAGAATTCTTGCGTTTGTTTTTAGATTTCTATTTTTAGAGGATAACTTAGCCTTAACTATAAAAATAATAAAGTATTCCACTTCCTCTCTCCACTCCCCATGAAAATAAAAGGCTCTGCATTTACTCTTGTTTGAAATAAATCTTTTGTTAGATTGAAGTTTTGAAGTGCTTTTCTTTGGGTGGGGATATTGAAAAATTGTTTTTGGTCAACCCTGAATAAGTTTTTGCAAGTGAGATGAAAAAAATCTAATTATTTGCTTAGTTCTTGTCATGAGTTTGAGTCCTGATGCTGCAAGCATGGGAGCAAAAAAAGCTCCATGTGTTTCAGCCAGACATGAAGGTGTACAATAGTCACTTAGCTGAACCTCTCTTACAAAGGAACACCATTTGTTGAACAGTTGTAGGAAATCAGACAGAGCTATAGGCAGTAATATAAAGTCCATCCTTCCCACTGAGCCTTTTGAGGTCCACAGCCTGAGGCAGCTTCAGGAGATCCTCTGTTGTGAATTAGAGGTACGGGCAATCCCCACTGAGACTGACCCAGCCTGACAACCAACCAAATCCCAGGCGGTGTTAGAGAAAGTGAGCTGGCATACTCAGGGCAATTTGGATACAGTGGTCAATTTGCCTTTTGGCTAGAAGCTGCAGTGGAAGAAATTTTATGGATCTTGCTGGCAAAGGCCATACAATGAGTTTTTACCTCTTGTGCTGCTATTCATTCATGATTCTGGCTATGGTAGATGATGTCATATTTTGAGATTGAGGATGCATGGGCCATAATATTTTTTGGTCTTAAGCAGTCTTGCTCTAACTCACAAACTTGGCTCATCTCAGACAAACTAGGTACTCACACGAATTTCTTATGACTTCAAGATGTGCAATGAGAGGCACAATGTGCAAAAAAAAAGAGCACAAATGTGTATGAATCGTGACTTGAATAAAAGAAATACAGGTGTCCCAGGTTTGTTAACACTAAACTACAATTAGTGCAGCACGCAAGCTATTAGAGACAGCTGAGCTATCACTGCAGAATTAAAGCACAAAATGCGTGTGGATTGTCATACGTTACATATGTTCTGCATCAATATTTAAAGCTGAGACAGTAAAGACATTTTGCATAACTACACAGTTGGAGAGAGGAGAAAACTTATCATTGCATTTCGATTTAAGATACTTGCAACCCAAAACACGGCTGTGCAGCTTCTAATCTGATACAGCCTGGCATCACTTCTCTGCTTTTTGACACAGGCTCAGGCTTGTCTGTTAAATCAGCCTGATCATTAGAAATGCTTGCCACTGGTGTGCCAGGATTTCATGCTTGGTGCCCCGCTCACCTGACGCTTGCCCACGGGATGTGCTGGGTGTTGTGCTAACCCCTTCAGCTGTCTCCTGCCACTCTGTATCATCCATCTGCAGCCCCGGTCTCCATCTGCTTCTCAAGTCAGTTTCTGTCTGCCTGTGACCTCTTTACAGCACACTGGCAAAATTTAAGACAGGTGAGGACCTTGTCTTAACTATTTATGACTTAAGTGGGAGAAAGATGTGAGAATTTTCTATTCTGAATGTCAGTTGTCCCAAATGACTGCAGATGTGTAAATAGATGTAAGTGTTCCAGTTCCTCAAGAGTCTGTTTTCTTCCATAGATTTGGCCTTCTCCTTGCAGAGCAGTCATTGACTTCTTTGTGCCTTTGGAGAAAGTTGGATTTCCAGCTTCCAGGGAAGTTATAAATCTTGGCAACACATATCACAGTGTTGAGAAAGATAAAAATCTGCCCATTCCACAGGTGATTTTCTGTAACTCATCAGTCCTACACTTTATTATAGAGTAACTTAGTACTAAAAACCAAGGTGCAGTTTTTTAAAAACATTGCAATTAAATGGGAAACTTAGAGCGCTTCAAAGTCACAGGTAAGTACCGTGTCTTCATTTTTAGGCTAAAATAACTAGAAATATATATTGAACATTTTAAGTATGTTAGATACCACCTAATTTCTCCCTGTTAATTCAGGGCATGCCACAGTGTAAGATATACTTCTTTAACCCTTTGCCGGCCTGTGCCTTTATAACTTTTGTGGCTTCTTTGAAGACTTATGTCTCACTAAGATGCAGCATTTTAATATGATACATGCGTTTAATTAGACATATACTGGACACAGAGTTGCTCAGCACCATATACCTGCTATGCTGTTTAGTTGTCAAATGGTTAAACTTATTCAAAGGAGCTGGCAAGCTTCTCATGGCATATTCACTGGAAATATATTTATTTTTGCTGTGGAACCCAGGCCACATGAAATGTCTTGAAAGAATCTGCTAGTGAAAACCTGGATTCATAGGGGAGAAAAATAAAACAAGATAGATTGTATGAATGAGGATCCTATGTTTTGTTGAGAACACAACATCTTTAAATTTGGATAAATAACTCAGTTTCATAAAGGCAAACTTTCAAACTGTCACAGGCTTACCAAGAAAGTCAATAAAACATTTTATACAAATAAAAATGCTATAGAAATCAAATTGACATTTTTTTGGCAAGCTCTGTGTTTGACGCAAGCCCTATCTAGAGTTCCTGGGGGAGAAACTCAGAGGTGATAACTGGCTTGAGAGCACCACAGCCCAGCAAACAGGCACCCACCTCATCCTGCCTTGACCCCTGCTCTGTCACTTTCCACCTAGATTTTTGGCATGGGAAAACATGCTGAGCATCCCTGAGGTGCAGGATGTGTGGGGATGCAGGGAAGGATGCTGTTTTCTACTCTCCTTCTCATAAGATTTTCCTCTGTCCGGTGATGGAAAAACCTCTGCAAAGCTGAGAAAAAAAGGAAATACTGGTATGGGATTATCAAAATCCACATCCGGTTCAGTTGCTCAGCTGTGACTCTCCAGTCTATGATGTCTTGTTGCACAGTGCCACCAAGCCCTGTGGCACTGTGATCTCCATGTACATCCCCTCCACATCATGAACAACCTTGGACAGACTCTGCTTACAAACCTCTGTGTCCTCCCACAGCTTTGCCTGCATGTTTTCTGTGATTAGTTTACTCGGTTTTATAGCCAATATCTAAGCCAATTTCAAAAGAGGAACACCTCTTTGACAGGCAGAGGCCATCCTGCTTTATCTGCTCATGATAGTCAAGTGTAGTCCTCCTTCTTGGTTTTAGGAGCTAAATGTCACCCTTAATTATGGCAGATATTAATTTAATGGGAACAGATATAATCTCAGTCTTCCTCCTACTGTGGGGGGATGCTATGCAGCAGGCCCATGTGATCTCCCACTTCTCAAGTGTGTTTACAACAAAAGCACAGGCTTGCACTCTTGTGAGTGCACCCCAGTATACCCCAACAAACTTCATCTTGTCTCAATTTAATTGAGATAACAAAGTGTAAAGAAACCAAGTAAATTGTCACTAGGACATGATACTCATCATAGAGTGCCAACTATCTTCCATTTGTCTCATTGAAGAAGTAATGGCTGTGGACGATCTTATATGAACACAGGGGGAAGGGTGAGGAGTGCAGGATTTTGTCTGCTGATGCAGTGCTCTTACAGGAACCCAGGGTTTTCAAATGAGAAAGTGCTTAGAGGCAATTTATGTAGCCAAAAATGAGGCGGTAAATGGTTGTACTGGGGCCAATATGGGGGCAAGCTGGCACACCTACTTATAGGGGTACAGTGCTGTCAAGCTATTTGATACATCTGTGGTTCTGTGCGGGAAAGCCTATGATAGGTTTGGGTGAAAACATGAAGCTCTTAAGAATATTAATATGATTTCTACTGCCATTTAATTTTAAATAAAACTTTGAATAGAGTTGTGATAAAATGGTCATCATGAGTGGAAGATTTCACTTTAATATAAAACCTGAGTTCCCATATTTGGTAAGATAGGTTGTATAATATGGAGGTACGCACCTCTCTCTCTAATTCATTGGATAATGGATTCTATCAAAATGGAAAAAAGGAAGGTATAGATTTAGAAAAAAAAAATCTGCTGTGTAGTCAGTAGTTCCACATTTTGGAAGAAATTGCTGAGCTTCTGGCATCCTTAAATAATACCATTTTCACATGATAGTTACACTGCTCCAAAGACAGTATAACGCACCATGCCAAAAATTTTC
The DNA here is from genome assembly GCA_013390025.1 of Pitta sordida. Taxonomy (NCBI): domain Eukaryota; kingdom Metazoa; phylum Chordata; class Aves; order Passeriformes; family Pittidae; genus Pitta; species Pitta sordida. The sequence continues at coordinate 48,282 of WEKX01010643.1, read as the reverse complement.
TGTTTCGTTTGCATGAAATTGAACTGACAGATATACCTGTCTATGTTACATCCAAGAAAATGTCTTGTTAGAAATGTGTGAAAATATATTATATGACAGATGCTGAAAATGTTTCAGATACAGCAATAAATTGATTGTGGTTTCTGGACCAGATGTGAACTCTGTTTAAAATTCATCATGCTGATCTCTATTCTAGCTCTGCACTTAAATAAATGCAGAGAAGTGGCTTTGCTTTTCAATGAAACCCATTATAAGAGTAGAAGAGCTTCTTTCCATCTCTTAAAGAATAGACCTGACAGTAAAGCTTGCATCCACAGAACAAGAATTAAAAGCACAAATTGAACTAAAAAAAATCTGTGCGAGTTCTCAGTTTTTCTTTTATTAATATGCATGAAAATACTTGGCATGTCAAAGCCAGTGCAACAAAGAAGACTGTGATGTGCATTATTTTCATTTTAGAGGGAGATCCACAGCCATAAAACAACCAAGGAAGGAAAAGAATGGAGATTTTCAAGAAATGGTGTTGTTAAAGGGGAAGGAGTCAGTGGTAAATTTGCTACAGACATGACTGGGTGCTGAGAATCAGTCTGTGCTTTCCAAGCCCTTCATTTTGAAGTTATGAGTTCCATTTCCCTGCAAGAAAGCAGGACAAGAGCTAGATCTGCTTTTTTTGACAGATAACTTGGGAGTTGCACTACCCCAGGTGGGCAATCCAGACTGCAGAAGTCAGGTGCTTAGGCTGTCCCTTCAATCCACAAGCATGTCTGAAAACCAGCACAGAAAAAACAATGTGCTCAACCTTGAAAAAAGGAGGAACAAAATGGGACAAATGGGTGTTTGTGAGCATGCCCAGCGACCTCCCACATCTGGCACTTGCCTGTGAGAGGTGTGTTCAACATCTCGCGAACTAGCTCCACACCTCTGAATTCTTTTCTGTTATGGAGATACAATTTTCTCCAGATCTGAGGGATATGAGCTTGTCCCTCATTTTGTGTTACATAGTGCCCTGGCTTGGGAGGAAGAAAGGAGAGTCTGTGTGCTCCCCTCTTTGAATGTGCTTGGTAGGGGACAGGTGCTTTTTCTTAGGGGTGGTTGTGCCCATTTCCTCCTTGGTCTGTGGCACTAATTTGCAGCACAACAAACCTCTTGCAGTCTGTCAGGAGAGTTTTGTATCTTTGCAATGTCATGTGAAATGAACATATTGTAGGTTTTTATGACTAGTTCTCCAAATCAGCTAATTGCACTCAGTGTTGGGGTTTTTTTATTCACTTTGAAGTAATCTCTCTTTCTCCACCTCTCTTTCTAAAAAAAACCCAGTCCATTTATTCTCTTACCCCAAAGGAACACACACAAGGAGGAAACTGATGACACCTGTGGGTATCTTCCAAGATGTCTCTCTTCTGTTTTAAAGGGTATTTGAGTCTGTCATTTGAAATACTAATACTAAAGGTGCATGAAATTCTCTCTAATGTTAACTGAAGGTTCTTTGTATATGCTACATCTACTACTCACTAGCACAATACAGGGTATTAGAGCAATATTTAAGCTTGTCAGGCTGTATGAATAGTGACTATACATGAATTTTACTACTCTCTTCCTCCTTTTGCTTTCAGAGATTTACATGGAAATATATCCCCTAAATTATGTAAAAGCTCATATTCCAAAAGCTCTCTAGTGATGACAGACTGAGTCAGAACTATTTAATTTATGTGGAAATTTCTGATACATATTAAAATAGATATGTAGAAACTCTTCAATATAATATTAACTACCCTCTTCTCCAGTGACTTCTAGATGCCTGAGCTGTCTGTCCATAAACACTCCTAATCCTGGTCTGCCTCTTTGATGAACATGTGCATTGTGCTCAAACCCAACAAAACCCCAGGCTGCCATGGATGTAACTTCTGTTCTTTCTGTGACTAATATGGCAAGCCAGAAAACCCACTTCAATTACAACTGTTATGCAGTTTGGACTGCAGGGTTTTCTGAGTTTTCTGCTTAGGTACCCTGTTAACACTGTCAGTTTACCTTTGTTGAATGTCACAGATCTTGTCACAGGCCTACAATGTTTGAAGATTCTAAAGCTGAAAATATTTATTAGATTTATTTATTTATATGTAAGCCTGAATATATATAAGAATTATATTTATGTATGTGTAACTTATATATAATATATATAAGTTGAATATATATATTCAACCTATAATCATGAATATTTACAAGCCAAAAATCTTAGTTAAAGTGAATATTTTTGCAGTTCTTATGTTTGATTTGGGATATGGCAATCTTTAAAGTTAATACGTCCTGTCTTCTCTCAAAAATGCTTATTTTTTTTCTTGTCAACAGAACAGCAAAGAAATAAACAAAAATTACATAGGATTTTCTCAGAAGTTCACAAAAACCAAGAGCTGTGTCTTCAGGAATAGTAATGCATACTGCAAAACTAATGTTAAAATATATTATTTGGCAAGATTATTTTCCTAATTATGAAAAGATAGCCATAATCAAATCCACAAAACCCACTACTGCCCAGAATAGGATTTAAATCATATTTGATAAAATAAAAGGCCAAGAAGCCTGGACATCTTCTGTTTTAAGAACAACAACAAAATTTCTCATAATTAACACTGAAACTCTGCTCCCTAACAGTCCCTTACATATACTGCTTCATCCAAACAATCCTGAAGAGGGTTAGTTGTAGTGGAAGTGCGGACATAAGCTTAGCTGTAGTGATGCTGTAAGACACTGTTATGCTAATAAAAGCAGAAAAAATACTGAGTTAGTGATACATATTTTAATTTTGAACAAAGTTGCCATAGGAACAAAGGCTATATATCACATAGATGCCAATATTTGTAAGTGATGTACATGTGTGGCCCTTCACGATGGCACACATTTTGCTGCATTTTAGTAAAAATAGGCCCTTATTGAAAAATAACCATCTTCTTGTTGGTGAGCCCTCTTTGGCTTGGCAAACCCTGCTGTTCTGCCTTTTCTTTGGAAATGCTGCTCATTTTCCCTTGGATGAGGTAATAATTACTATCTGCAACACAGATGGGCACAAAGTGCTCAGAAGGACAGGGAATCCCCTGGAGCCCAGGCTGTTTTTGTAACTTGGGAAAGCCATTTCTGTACCTCTATTGACATTAAGGTTAAGGGCTACTGGTTGCTGCCCAGGACACGGGGGTGTTGAACATCATGTCATCTTTTCTGAAGTTTCTTTCTCTGCCTTCTCTTCATACTGAACAATTTCCTCATAGCCTCCTTTGTTGAAGTCTCCTTTTGCTCTTTATGTTGCCCTTTCCTATATTGGTGCCTTCAGCAGGATGCTTTGCTGTCTTCATTGCTTTTTTTAACTCTTACTCTTAGAAAGGCCTTTTTCTTCCAAGTGCTTTTATATCTGTCCTTTGATGAGTAATGTAAGGGTTTGCACAACCCCAGCATCATACACAGCAATCCCAAAAGAGTATTTCTGATTAGATGTTGCTGCTTGGTACCCTGTGGAACTGGACTACTGTGAGGCTTAAATTCTCAGTCTTTGCAGGTTTCAGCCATCCTTGTACCAAAACGATTACAGACATATGGAACACTGGACCGAAGCATGGGGCTTTGAGATGGTCTGTCTCCCTCCACTTGTAGTTTTAAAAAAAACAAGATGAAATGAGGCATTCCATTAATGTGATTGCAGTCATCCTGGATGAATCATGAATCCATGGGTTTGAAGCTGTGTGCGCAAGGAGGCACTCCTGAAACTTTTGGTGATGTTGCAACACCCGCATGCAATCACAGATTTATAGAGCATTCACCAAATGTGTGAACCAGCCAGATACCATTTGTAGTTGTGTCTGAGTGCCTCCAAACACACACTGTCAGCCCCAATGTGTATATTCACATCTTATACCCCAGAAAGAGAGTCTTTGGTCTATACAAGGGTCCAGCTGGCTTTGGCATAACCAGCTGGGTATGTCCAGAAAGGCATGACAAGGTTTCTGAGACATTCTTGTGAAGTGAATGGGGGAAGTGGGGATCAAACCCTCTCAGAAAAAGGGGAAAATAAGTGAATTTGGATTACACATATTCTCTACTCCTTAAAAGCTGGGCTATGGGATAGGGAATATACAGGACCTTTTGTTCACTCTACATTTTGTGCTAGGAGCTCAAAATGAAACTGTGAGTATAGGACACTTCTAAGTTCCCCCTCCATCCCTTTGTTCCTTGGAAAAATGATTCAGGTTGATCCAAGCTGACATTTTGAAAACCTTTCTTGATTAGTCAGCCAAGCCTGGATGCTGGCCACTCACATTGCCTTTGCTCCGTGAGCGAGAATGCTTCCTGGGGACTGGCTGACGGCAGCCCTATGTGAGCCCTGCCAAGAGAACCAGCAGTAGGCCTCTCTAGAACAGATTGAATTCTTCACCCCTCAATATGCTATTTCTAACCACATTGATGTCCTCTCTACAGCAGCTCAATTAAAACAAAAGAAAACATAGATTTCAAATAGAAAGGGCAAGTTGCTTATGTTTGCTTACATTCAGGTAATGAGGCACAGGGTCCCAGTTTGTGACAGTTTTTATAGTTTTGGAGGTTGCCTGAAACACGGCAAGAGAAGTTTCTTCCAGCTCACTCCACACCTTGAGATGGACCACCATACACTGGTGTGAAACCTACCTGGGGCAAGCTCAGCCTTACCAGCAGGGTATCCCAGGCCCAATGAGCTGGCTTTGGACAAGGTGACTAACTCTGCCCCTTGTGTCTTCCTCCTCCTCTCCTCAGAGTTTGTCAGATGGGACCACAATCTTTCCAGTTTCTGTTTTCTTTCATCAACATTGCATTGAGGGTTTAGTAACAAAAAGAAGCAAAACAAGTGGATACTCACGGATTACTTGCTCGTTATGAGATTTATCCAGTCCACTACTATTTTGGTGAGTATGTTGCATATTTTAAGATCTGCCTTTGGGAAACTTGTGTTTCCAGATAGGCTTTTGCCCTGCTATGGGTAGTTTTAATATGTTAGGAGTACACTTGTCAACCACGCTTCTTCCTACAGCTTTAGAACTTTAGGTGTCACAGACTGTGACCACTGGCTGCCTCAAAGTCAAAATCTGACTGTGAATTTGAATATTTTTGGAAAGTAGAGTTGAAGGTGAAGAATAGGTTTAATATGGTTTGATAGCAAGTGCTATTGAGCAAGATTTTACTCTGTATTTTGAACTGGAGTTTTGTAAGAGCTAACAGCTTCATGTCTGTGTGTATTGCTTTGCTCAGGTCTTGCTACAAAATGATGAGGGAATGAGTAACCTGTGCCAAAACACTGTTAGCCAGGATGTCCTGGGTAAACAGAGATTTTTAGAAAGTGTTATTTATAAAAGCTGGCAAGTAAAACCATTGCATCAGTGAAGAATTCGACAACACTGTTAAATTACCAGAGTGAATTGACTAGTTGTGCATGTGGGCATATCTTCAACTAAATAATACTAGGCAGGGCTGCAAACTCTCCAAAGTACTGTTATTTTCAAGCTAAACCTCAGATAACCTCCAGCCCTTTAAAAATATCTTTTGCTGAAACTAAGTCCTCACATAACCTTCATCCTTGGATAACCCACACAAAATCAAAGACAAGGACCTAATAGGCGAAAGGGGGCTCAAAAATAAAGTTATCATATTGCCCACATATGTGAGCAACACACTACTACTGCTGACTAGGGGCTACTTTTACATGTAGATTATGCATTAAAAGCAAGAAAAGGGGTTATTTTCTTCGCTTAGCAGCATGGTCACTTTCTTGCTCATTTAGCCTGGGTTGGCCCTGGTTGTCTGGTTACCAGTGAAACTGTGGATACTGCTGGCACTCACATTCGTACAGTTGGCTTCATTTTCTAGGGCTTCACAAAGGACACAAACCATCCTTGGTCAGACCTAGGGAAGATGCATAGGCAGACTGAATAGGTCTCAGAAAAGTGCCCTCAAATAGTCTGTGTCCTTCTGAGAGGAATTCTGCCAGAAGTAGAGGAACAGTGGTTTCTCCTGGATGACAACAGAGTTCTAAAAAGTTTAGAGTGACTTCTGCTGTGTCAGGAGATGTGAAAAAGACGTACCCTAAAATGCAAAACAAAATGAAACAAAATAAAACAAAATAGAAACAATCTCCTGTGCTACCCACTTGTGCACTGAGCTGTGGCCAGACTTCAGAGCAAGGTAAGGAAAAAACTAACCAGTCAGAAACATGCAGACAGATGCACACTGGGAAAGAAAATTCCAATATTTCTAGGTTCCTGCAGGTGAGTTGCTGATGCCCTAACCCCATGCATTTTAATTACAGCCATAGGAGTGTTTGATAGCCCTTGATGAGTGAATATGGTGTGATCCAAAGTGGAAAGTCTCTTGTCACTTGATGAGCAAGATTAGAAGGAGTCTATGCTGTTTGTGAACCTTCCTGGATGAGCACGATTTTTTCTGCAAAGTAAAGATATCATCCACAGCACTTGGCAAAGAGTTCAGCTAAGTGCAAGGGCATAGATGTTTGGTAAAGCAGTTTGCTGCCCCAGTTAGTTGCTCGAGGGGGGGATTTGGCAGCTCTAGTGGAGGCTGAGAGGTTTGAATTCATTCATCTGACAATAGAAACATGAGCCAAAACTAACATAGAGTTTTATGCTCATTTACAGACCTCTATAGACTAAAGGGTTCATAAAGGAGTTCACTGATACCTTGTTGACAATGGTGATGAAATACCCTGACTTGTCATCCTGGGAGATTTCAACACACACATCGCCAAGACAGCAGATTTGAAGTCCCACAAACTCACTTCCTGGCTTTCCTTCCTGAGCTGCAATAGAAAAGTGGCAAACAGCTCTATATCCTCTGGCAGGGATACCTCCAGCCTAAGTGGCCACAGGGAGTAGCCAGCAAGCATGCTGCTGAGAACCATGAACAATGACTCAAGGGATTAACTAACCCCCCAAACTGCGTGTCAAACCAAGAGTAGGTGAGGAGCAGTGATTTGCTACCTTTCAAAATGCATCTTCTTTGTTTTAAAATCACTTGCAACTTTTAGGAGATGTTTCTCGGCAAAAAAACCAAATTAAGGTCCTGCCCACATAAGCTCTGATGGAGAAAACTGAGTTTAAATCAAAACACTCTGCTATAGATTTTGTTTTCTCTTTTTCTCTCTTTTTCTTTCTCTCTCTCTCCAAATTTGACCATGAAATAATGGGCATGATTTCCTTGCCTTAATGTTGGCTTTTCCCCTGTTTGTTTTGGTTTCCTAATAAATAGCCACAGATCCTCTATGCTGTCCTGCTACTTTATGAAATACTGCACAGGACCAAACCTAGTTCCTAAAATAGTGATGAGGAAAATGTCCCTTCACTTTTAGCTCTTTGCTAGTCAAATAGGCCTTGGACATGACCATCAGAACAAGCTTATTAACATATATGTAGACATGTATTTTTTTAATTACTTGCTAGAAAACTTTATCCATCATTTCCCAAATCAGTGAATCTTGTCTCACAGGTGCAGTTACCACAAATTTTTTTAAGTGTTTTTATTTTCATCCAAGCATAACAGAACTCGACTTTGGATCACATACATTCTGTTACTGAAATGTGAGTAATGCATTAAGTAATGGACGAATCTGTCTGGATTGACTAATGTAGTTACAGAAGTTTATCCTTATTTGAAATTCATGAATCAGGGATGAGAAGAGCTAGTTTTAATAAAGTACAGACACCTCCTGGGGAACACAGGGGGAAGGGGATGTTTAGTTGCCCACACTCCTCACCTTTATGTGCCACCCACTACCCTGCCTCTTTTCTTTCTTTTTTTTTTTTTTTGGTCATTTTTCCTGGAGCATTGCCCAAAGAAATTAATTAAGCCTGTTAGGGCCTGAGTTGATGTTGTGATGTTTATAGCCCCAACAGCATGATGATTGTTTTATGGTGTTTGTGTTTTGGCATCAGTGATGCCATGATGTTTGCACTGCGATGCTGTCATCTAGGGAAGCCAGGGCCATGGATAAATTACATATATGTATCCCATATGTGGTATAAAATGTACATATAAATCACACAAATGCTGCGTTTCTGGGGGGTGTTTTGGGGGGCCCTCATTGTGCAAACATATGCTCAGGAGGAACAAGTGCACAGTCACATGGCCAGGCATGAAATGGTTGAGGGTGGCTTGCAAACCCAGCAGCCTGCCAAGTTCATTAGCATTGAAGGACACGATGCAATTTTCTGTCTAAAGGCAGACTTTTGGGCATGTATGCAGCTCTTGCCAGTGCCTTCAGAAAACTCTCCTAGGCAAGGTGGTTGTAGGCCCTGGGTCAGGACAAATGTTCTGGAATTGCTGGCATTTCCATATGGCTGTGGATGTAGGCACATCCACAGAGTGAAAATTCCCCGGAGTGGTATGATACTTATGGTGCTCCTCAGCAAGAGAGAGAACCAATACATCCCTCATAGCCTGAAGGATGAAGCCCTTGCTCATGGGGAGCTTACTGCTCTGCTCCTGCTGGTCTCACAGGGGCTGCTGGAGCAAAACCGGAGTGACAGGGGAGACCAGGAGGAACAGCCACTGCCTTTCACCCAAGAGGAAGAGTTTCTCAGGAAATACCCTGATTGCTTGGTACTCACCAATATATAAATCCCAATTTGTTGTTTTTGAGTGATTTCTTTTTGAACTAAAGGTTGCCCTGATATCTGTTACTTCTCAGTGGCTTTCTTCAGCTGAAGGGCAGCTGAGGGCATCATTATGTGAAATTAAATGCTCTTCCTCACTCAGCAATATCAGACCAGATATTGTTTCCCTGCATATCTTGTGGGCCTATAAATCAAGTGTGAGCAACGTTTCTGTCTCAGTGACCACATGTGAGAACTGTGTATTTCATGATCCCTCCCCCTGCCCTCCCTTAGTATTGTTATCAAACTTTTGTAACCAGTTTCTATTTCATTAACCAATGTGTAATCTGTAAATGCCAGGCTCCTGGTCCCATCCACAGGGAAGATCTAAACGGTCTTCTTAGCTAAACTGTGTTTTTCGCTTGATCTGTCCTCACTCTTACTGCATATTCTCCAACAAACCAAGTGCCTTTGTTCTCCTAAAGCAATACTGCCCCAAGCTATCCTTCCAGTAGACATTAGTTCTTTTGTTTGGATAAAAGGGTGTCATCACTCATTCATGATGAGAATATGATTCAGCCCGGTCTCTTCACATTCCAGGTTCAGTCTTCATGTACTTGCTTTTACAGCATATTGTGGTGTATTCAAATGAATGACATCAGTAGGCCAAATTCTGCCCTAACATGAATCTATTCCAGTCCCGTTGATCATGTTGGAGGAATTGTGGGGAGCCTAAATCAGAGGAAAGTATGATCTGTACTCTGCCTCATTTCAGTACAGTCTTTCTCTAAAAATAATGAGATGTGAGAGAGTCATATGAAATTACTCCTGAATCAAGCACAAACAATAAAAATAGTTAAATAAACTCTTTTTCCATTGAGCATTTCTGTGATTGCTGGATTATGTATGCCTTTGAAAATTTAACACAGCATGGACAGCCATATAAACAAGAAGTGGGGTGGGTTTGTCCCTCCCTGATGACCATGAACCATGAGATCTTTGCACTGAAATCTCCAGGTTTATGAGATAAAATCTCAACTCTGCAATCTCAAGTTCATTAAAACAGAAAAGCTGAATCAAAACAGAGAAGTCTGTGCATGACCGCCTTTGCTGTCTGAGTCTCAGGGTGCCGCAGTGTTCATAGTAGTACCACTCCTTCCCACCCTGGTTTCCACCCCAGAGAAGCCTAATGTTGACAACCTGGTGGTAATGGTGCTATCTCCTGCCAAGTCTGTGCTCTGGGGCCAGACTGCTGAAGCATCAGCATCACACTGTAGCTGCTCAGGCTACTTCATAATCCCTGCAGATGGGCTCACAACAGAGAAATGGAAAGTCTCATGAAACATAGGTTATATTTTTATATAATTTCTTTATTTATTTTTAATGGTATTAAAAACTTTGAATAAAATGCTCCCAGAAAGTATCTTTGGGCACTTTCTGTAACAGCTGGGGTTTAAACAGCATTCTGTTGAAGTACATGTGATTTTTTTCCCAGTTCCTTCATTGAACTTTGAGTCCATATCTACCAAGAAAGCTTCTTAGGGTTGCTGTTGTCATGTCACCTTTGGGTAGACAGCCAAAATTTTGAGCGTTCCACTGAATTTACTGGAAACACGCTTCTAAAATTTCCCTATTATGCGTTCCTTCTGCTTTTCTCCCCTGAACTAAGATTGCAATTTCTCTTCTAGGAAGGCTGTATTTGGGCAGGAATAACACTGAAAGGCAGTGAGGAATAATAATAATTAATCACCATCCACTAGAGCTTCTTGCTCTGCTCCTGAAACTTCAGACTTGTTATTAAGTCTGCAAGGCAGGAAGTAGTGAGTGCAATCACTTCTCTGTGCCTCTAGGTTTCACCATTCTGATTTTCCAAATCAAAGCTGTAGACTAAAGTGTATGAACTGTGTCCCAAAATGGATCTCTGCCAGTTCAAGGCAGAACAGAGGATGTGAGAAGGGTTTTGAAATGTATAAAAATACTTGTACTGCAGTGATCTAGCTTGATGTCGGGTTTATTTAATAGTAGTGAGGGTGTGCGGTAAATCTCTCTAGTTTGGTTTTGGGGTTTTTTCTTTTCACTTTCTCCAGGGCAGAAACTCTTAAAATTTGCTACAATTGAGCTGAAAGATATAGAGAGATACAGGATACAACTTTAAAATAATTCCTTACAACATCTGTTAGCACAGAGACGAGCTAATCTTGCTTTATTTCATGAACTAAAGAAGTAGAAAGGAGCCTTAAGGAGAACACATTAAGATACACCTAAGGAAGAACTTAGAGTATATGGTGGCACATGGATAAGGAGTTCTGGATTGTCTTGGTTAATAACTCAGCCCAAATATTTTTAATCTATTAATTTCCATATTTACCTTAGAGTACTTTACATAAAGGTTTCCCAGACTTAGCAGTGGCTATCCAGTGTATTAGAAGGTTTCTGTTTAGTGTGGAAGGATTTGTGATCAGTCAAACATTTCATGACCCTGTTGGTAATGTTAGGGATCTTCCATGAATTAAAAATTTATTTTAAGGAAAGCTTGCCCTAACCGTCAGAAAAGCCTCTAAAAGCTCATCTGTTGGGCCCTGATGGCTTTTTAGAAGGTACGCCAATGTCTACTGAAGCCAGCAGTGGGGAACTTAAGCAAGGAGTTGGCTAGACTTAATATCTGCTTTGAAGATGCTAATACTCACAGGACTCTACAACATCTGTGAATGATGTATTCTAGTACCTGTTCAGTTTGGTTTACTAAGAATATTTTTCATGAATCTACTCTTAACATTACCAGGACAAAGAGAATTTTCAGTTTTGAGGTTGGTTTAGAAAGCAGTCAGTTTGTTGTTAGTTAATTTGGTTGGAAAATTAATGGGATACGTAACTGGATGAATGGTGTTGAGAGACTTTATGGCTCTGTCTGTTCATTGTTGAACGATGCAGATTGGATACCTTATGTGGAAAATTATGGCAAAACCTGTGAAGTTATTTAGCAATTATGTTTTTTTTCAGTGCTGGACTTTCTGAGTCTAACAGATAGCAATGTATCTGCTGTACAAATCCTAACCTTTCCTCTACAGAAAGGGTGATGGGACCTTACGGGAATTCTTGCTTGCAAGTGTCATCATAAAAATAGGACCTTCAAAGCTTTCTCTATGATTCACTACAACAAAAGACCTTTTGTTTCAAAAGCCAGACAAGACTGGTATTGGGCTGAATACTCAACTAACGCATCATGTACAAATCCAACCACTTAAAATCATGGAAATTTCAGGACATCATAAATCTTATACCAACTGCATCATTTTATTTATTCAGTTTTTTCCCAGATATTTAAAATAAACAAAATATGTTCCTACATAGGCTGTAAGCACTCTGCCAACTTACAACTGCAAAACCAAAACACAATATAATTGCTCACTGCTTCTGAAGTAAATTCTGAAAAGAAACTCCCCAAAACATGAAGTAAATGAACACTGGAACCCCATTCATCAACCAGCCCTTGTAAGGCTCCTCAAAGTGCTGTTCCAACACATGGGTCTTGTGGCATGTCTAAAGGTCAATAAATACAGATGGTGTCAAACTACAGGAAGGGATTTATAAAGCCAGGGAAGCTTTTTCCAAGTATCTTGCAGGCTATAACTTCTTTTCTTATATTGAAGGAAACATAATCCGGTCTCAGTACTTCTAATGCCTGCATCTCTGAGATATGCATGACTGAGTATTTGTCCTAGGAAGGATCTTCCCTGGAGACTCTGGGCTTTCTGGGCCCAAACCATCATACTCAAATCAGTCAGGCCCCTCCAAAGTAGCTGACCTGGATCCCAGAGCAGAGATACACATCCCAGGTGTGTGATTGCCTTCTTCACCACAACCTGCTTCCAATTAAATTGCAGTGTAGCTCCATGTGAAGGATGTGCTGCAGGACTAAGCCAGAAATGACAAAAACACAGATGATGAGTACAAGTTATCCATCTGAAAGTAATGACTGTGGCCATTTAGAGAGGCATGCATAACAGAATCACTGAGAATCACTGTCAGAAGTGAATGTAGCCCAGTTGGAGGGAGAGAACTATGTCTGGAAGAAGGTCTTTTTATAAATGGTGTACTAGACGTTAATTAGAGGATGGCACCAGGTAGCAGAAGCAATTACAGACCTCAAGGAACTTAGAGAAACTGAGAAGGTCTTAAACCACCAGTCTTGTTGAGCTTCATTACACTGGATTCAAAGGAAAAGACTCTGTGATGACAGCCCTAGGTTTGTTAGGTGGCCTCCTTGGATTTGGATTCCTAAAGCAGAGGGAAGCAACCTGAAAAGAGTGACCAGAAAGTAATACATAGATGGATAGTGCAAGCTGACCATATTTGAAGATAGATGGCTTTGAGCATGTTTGTCTACTTTCTCTAAGAAAAGAAGCAGGTAAAGTTTGGGTATCTTTTACTCACTGGAAACGTAAACAATTTGTTAATTGAGGGGTAGGCTTGAATATCTAGCAGGGTATTAAAGTCATAATGAAGAAGAAGTTTAAAAATTTCCTTAGAAAATCAGACTCCCAAACAAGTAAAGAATGAGGATATCCGAGGACACGATGCCAATAAGCTCAGCCATTTCTGACCCGTCAGTTTTGGGTCACTGGCTCTGTGTTTCATGCAACAGTACCCAAGTTGAGTGAGATAGTGTGGACAAGTAGAATATTGAGTGGTTGGCAATAATTAGACAAATATGAACAGTGGATTGGTTTTCTTTGTGACTTAACTAGAACATCTTTTTGAGGTAATCTGAATATTTTTTTCATTCTATTGTCAGTAATAAGAAAATGACTATGCAACTTTGGCCACAAAAATTAACTACAGTTACACCCCCTCATTTGTGAGGAATGGGTCATGCCACGGGCCTCGCAAAAAGCCAAACTTGCAAAGAAGCGCAGGTCATTAATATGCATGAGGGCCATGCCCATTGCTCCACCCCCCCGGCACTCCGGAGCACTGCGGACAATTTTCTGCTTCTCCCCTCGGCCTCTCTGAGCACAGGAGAACAAAGGGAACCATTTCTGAGCCCCCTCTGACTTGAGAGACCACCCCCCTCCCCCCGAGAATATCTGGGCTTCTCTGGGCGGCTGTGACTGTGCGCTCACAGCCCAAATCCCGTGCCGCTGCTCCCTCCCCCCGACCCCAGTACTTGTGCCGGGGCATCCCAGCCCCGTGGGTGTCCCACGTTGGCAGCCCATGCTGGCAGCCCCAGCGGGCCGGGCATAAGGTGCTGGCAGCCCTGGTGTGGCGTAGTGGCCCCGTGGCTGCGCCGTGCTGGCAGCCCGGTGGGCTGGCACACCACGCTGGGACGCCTGGGCATGAGCACCGAAGTCGGGGGGAGGGANGAGCACCGAGGTCGGGGGGAGGGAGCAGTGGTGTGGGGTTTGGGATGTGAGTGCATGGTCACAGCAGCCCGGAGAAGACCACAGATTCTTGGGGCAGGGGTCTCCTGAGTCAGAGGGAACTCGGAAACCTGGCTGCTGCCCCCACGCATGCTCGCCATTTCTCCACGGTGGGGAAGGGGTGTCCCCGGCGGGGAGGGGGGGTTGGAGGGGTCAGGTTGGTATCCCAGTTTCCTTCCCTTTAACATCCACCGGTCCCCGGAGAGGCAGCGCTTCCCATACCGTCCCAGAGGGCGGGGGAACAGAAGCCTCCTCCTGGTGCAGCGACAGCTACCCCCTCCCAGCACACAGCACTTGCCTGACCTCGCTTGCCTCACTTTCATGGGGCAGTTTCCTGGGTCAGGGACGGGGGCACGGTGCCACCATTGCGAGCCCCCTCCCCGCAGGGCGGGGTGAGTCCTGCCCCACAGGCACCGCGGCACTGCCCCTCGGCAGAGCAGAGGCACTGCACATGCATCGGCCAGCTAAACTCACAAATGATTGAATCAAAACTGCGAGAAAATTGCCTCGCAAATGGGTGGGGTTATAATGCAGACGTTGCAATGCACCGGGGATTCACTGTACAATGTAGGAGCATTTAATACTTTATTTTTAAGGCAGAATAAGTTTGGAAAACAAAGGTTAGATTTATTAGGAGAGTGGGTTCAAAGAATCATAATTCAGGGGTTAGAATATTCACCCAATACTACAGGGGTCCAAACTTCTATGTCAAATATGGATCGGAGCGTTTAGTCCATCCCCCCTTTATGACTGAGTAGAGATTTAATCTCTTCAGCAAACCCCTGACCTAATTATGACATATATATAGCAATTGATTACTGAAGCAAATGTCTTCTTACGTGCAAAAGATTGTGGCTTGATTATATTTGTGTGCAAGAAGAGTAAAATACAAACCAGTAATATAGATTCTTAGTTCTTTAAAGAGCGGAGCTTTGTAAAGCTGAAAATAATTATAAGCCAGATCTATTGGGAGAATTTAAACAGAAAAATGTGAATGATAATTACAAACTCTTTGAACATATTTTACTAAAAACCCATAGTTGTTATAAACCAAAACAACACAGCTGAAGTGAAAGCTGTTCTGCTATACAAAACCCCAAATGTAAAAATTGCAAGAAAGAGTGATGCAACAAAAATTAATTTAAATCAGAAGATAACAATGGTTATAAATTTGTAAGAGAAGCAAGAGAAGTGTAAATAGAAGTGTTTGACCATCAGAGCTAAAGATCATACAAGTTAAGGACAAGATGTTTTTGATGCACATTAGGGGAAAAAAATCTATCAGTAATGTTTCTCTCAATGGATAGAAATGGTAGAATTATTTATACTAACACAGAGAAGACAAGAATAGTTTTCTGTGTTGGTTGGAAAAAAACAGCTGACAATATATAATCCCACAATAGTGATGATATATTTTCCATTACAACAATAATTCAAGAAAATATTTTAACAGCAGCCACTAAAGTAGGTATGTTAAATCACAGAATCACAGATGACAGGCTTGAACAGCTTCTGTCCACAAGTTGAAAAGAACAGGTCAAGAAACATCTTTAACTATAAATAATGGCTTTGTAGTAGACATTGAATGCTAGGAAAGTTTGAGAGAATTTGAAATATCCAGTCTTATTTGTATGACATGTATAGGATGAGAATACCGATCATGTGCATTTCCACTTGACTTGCTCCAGTCTCGGAGAAATTAAAGTTGTTGTGAGACTGCCAACAACTCAGACCACATCTTGAGTACTGTGTCCAGTTCTGGGCTCCCCAGTTTAAGAAAGGTGTTGAACTGCTTGAGAGGGTCCAGAGAAGGGTGACAAAGATGGTGGAAGGACTGGAGAACAAGCCCCATGGGGAATGACTGCGGGAACTGGGACTGTTCAGCCTGGAGAAGAGGAGGCTCAGAGGTGACGTCATTGCTGTTTACAACTCCCTAAAGGGAGGTTGCAGTCAGGTGGGCGTAAATCTCTTCTCACAAGCTACCGGCACCAAAACAAGAGGATGTGGCCTTAAGCTACGCCAGGGGAGGTTTAGACTGGATGTTAGGAAGAGCTTTTTCACAGAGAGAGTGATCCCTCAGTGGAATGGTCTGCCCAGGGAGGTGGTAGAGTCGCCATTCCTGGAGATGTTTAAGAAAAGACTGGATGAGGAACTCAGTGACATGGTCTAGATAATGGAATGATGGGATGGACAGAGAGTGTTGCCTATGGCTCCGGGGTTGGGGATTTGATCCCTGGGTGGGTGATCGCTTGGGAGTTGGATGATCCTTGTGGGTTGCTTTCAACTCAGAATATCCTGTGATCCTGTGAAAGAGATTATAATTTTTAAGAACCTTTAATAAATGTTTATGCAACCAATTGATATATATTTTTTAAAAGGTTATCATTGCAGTAAGCACAGATAATAGTATTTGATGCAAGGTACTTTGAATTCTATATAGCATTTAGTTTGGCACATGATAAAAAGTTGATTAATAAAACAAATTTGTCCTTAATTATAAATACATACGAGTTGTACAGATATAAAATTGGCAGATAACAGTGAAAGTGGGTTAAATGCTGGCACATTGATTGGTTTGAAAATACATTTGCTGGTGGAAATTTATCATTTACTTGATGTTTTAAATGGAGTCCTCAAACAAGTGATAGTTGGTTTTCTGTTACTCAAGAGTTTTGTCTTGAAGATTACATTTAATTGTTTCTAAAAACTAATGCAGAAATAAAAAAGTCCAGAGAGTGAAATACAGACATGAGAAGCTGAATTCAATAAAGTGGGGGAATTTTTTTTTCCTTTATTATTTCTATTTTTTATTTGGAATTTAAGTCAGGTTCTGGAAATCACTAGCCATACTACATTAACAAATTATTTGACCGAATAGGAATGGAGTAGCGGCTCACATTGGTGTCACTACATGTTGCATAATGTTTGATGTTAAATCAGACTTAGTTGATTTCTTCAGACTAATCATCAGTTGCTAATTCAGGCCTTAACCCCTGCAGCAGTGGCTGAGATGTGTGTAGAAAGCAGCTTCCTATCTGCTTTCCCCTTGCAGGGATCCAGTTTCCCCAAATCAAACCAAATGGGTGACCTGCACCCAGATGTGATAAGTGATACTGGGAGGAGACCATAACTCATCTCTAAATCTCTCCTGGATCACATGCAAGTATTAGGTCGATGTGGCCATCGAATCTACAATGGAGAAACTGAGGTGTTTGCTTGTGAGTCAAGTCAGGGTTGCTGGGAAAGGCTGTTTTCCAAAGAGCCGGTCCTGAGGCTGTTAATAGGAACTGGAGGATACATCTGCCATTGGCATCACTGTAGGTTGTTGCTCTTAGTGCTGATTTCCCCAACTGAAGAAGGGTGCTGGATGAATTGGAGAGATTTCAGAGAGAAAAGTCATGTGAATGATGAAAAATCTGAAAATATATCTCACTGTGATAGGCCCGAGAGGCTTGCTCTGTTTATCTAACAAAGAGAAGATGAAGAGTTGATTTGATCATAATCTATAAATATATACATAGGGAACAGAAATTTGATCACAGTTTTCTCTTTTGCTTTGGCAGACAAAGGATGTGATAAAGTCCAACTGCCGGAAGATGAAACTGGGCAACCTCAGATGAAAAGAAAGTGGTTTATTTTTAAACTAGAAGACAATTAATCACTGGAACTGCTTACCAAAGATTATGGTAGATTTCCTACCCTTCACTATTTCAGAATATAGACTCATGTTTCTTACTAAAGATGTGCTCTAAATTGCTGCTTAACAACTTTCTCTTTTCCCTGCCTGCCAGAGGATCACCAAATCCCTTCAGAAAAAAAAGACACACATGGCTTAGCAGAGTGCTTACACAATGGCTTTCCTTTGCAATTAGCTCAAAATCAGGATAAACTCTGAATGTTTGTTTATTCTCTTTGTTTTCCTCAATTTTATTCACTCGTTTGTTGGATATGTGAAAATGCATACACACATGCTCACCCACACACAAGTATTTCCCATTGCAAAGCTACAGATACAATGACTATAACAAAATTTACAGTAAACTGGTTCATTATATTTTAAGGATGTTATGCTCCCAAATGGAAATATCCAGGTTCCACTAATAGTGATGTAATAAAAAGTTTTATATCGATTTTTAAAAAATTTTGGCTGGAGTTGAAGTGACCCAAAATGAAACACTTGGTTCAAATTTTTCTCATAGGATTTTTCTCTATAGCAAAATCAAAATCTTCTTGTGGAAAATTTCAGTTTTGTAGTAAATGCATTCCCAGTACAAAATAACTGGACTGTGAGACTCCCAGCCAAGTCGAGTAATGATGGTCATGACAGAGATGGAAAGAGAGAGAGGGAGTGGATTTCGTAGCACTCTCTCCCTCAAAAGAGAGCTTCTCCATTCCCTTTGTTTTTGCACTCAGTTTCCTGCCACTACTTAAGCACAAAATCCATATGCCTATACATTTATTGGTTGGTATCAAACTGTTAATATATTAAAAGGATTATGATTTACTGCTGCAATTATTGGCCTCCCAACTTTCACCTACAATTATTGTGTGTGCATATCTTCCAGCTTGCAAAATCCCCACTTGCCCATATAAATGATGTGATTGCATTACTCTGTACTTTCTTTGCCGTCCTAATTGTTCATTAGAGCAAACGCCTCAAAGTGTGTATGTAAGTATGTTGGGACTGCTTGGACTATCTGGCTCGCTTCCTCTTTCTCTCTTAGTTGTTTTCCCTTCTTTTCCCTTGCCATCACCCCAATTTTTGCCTGCTACATATATCACACTGTATTTTTCCTCCCATTTTTCCAAGTGTCCAAATGATCCTGTCTGATATATTTATGTCTGACACTATTTCAGAGAGCCCAGTTCATTTCCTTTGGGACCTTTTTGCTTTAATCTCTCTTCATTTGAATGCTTATTTCATCCTGCTTTGCCCCCCTACTCAACTCCTCCAGTACATAGTTTTCCTCTCCTGTCCTGAATTTCTTTGCTGTGATGATACGTTTTCCTCCTTTAGTCAGATCCTTTCTTTTCCTCTATCTCTCCCCATCTCCTGTCTTTTCTCCTTCCTTTATTTTTCTCCTTCCTTTATGTTTCTTCTTCGTGTGCAACCCACTATGATCCAGAGGGATCAATTTCCCACCGTGTCCTCTCTGCAAAAGACCTCTGCCCTCGAGTCTTGCACTTTTCCTTCCCCCTTTTATTCCACTCCACTCTTCCTTCTTTTCTTGCCTTATTCTTCTTTTTATGCCTCCAGCTTTTACCTGTTTCCAGGCTTATCTAAAACTGTTTTCTTAACAGGGATGAATCAGTTCCCTGGTGCCACATTTACATGGGGGATTTGAGAACTGAGGATATTCCAAGCTGTCTCAGGTCTCCCCTCAGACTGATCCCATGTCTCCTCAGTGCGGTGTAGAAGTTTTAAGGAGGTTGGTGGAAAGGAAATTGGAGGATGCTATTGCCTGACCCAGTGCAGCAGATGTGCCCCATCCGCCGTGCTACAGCCCAGAGGTGCAACTGCCTGTCTGCACTTGAAAGAAGTCACGGGGTCGTGTAGACGGCTCCATCCCGGGGTCTGGGCATTCACCCTGCACTGGCCAGTACTAATAGGCAAGTCAAAGCCCCCCCGAGGGCCATTCACTTCCCTCCTGTAAATCCACATGTGGTTTGAAGGGGTACTTTATGAGGTGTCTCTGTATACTTGATCCCTTGTATTTCTTTCTGCTGTGAAGCCCGAGGCTGTCGTTCACAGCTCCTGCAGTAAACCAGGGCCTTGGGATCCGGAGTCCCAGCGACCCTGCAGGCAGTGTGTGTCGGCTTTCATAGAAGTCGCAGGTGCTTTCATAAGAGAGCTGCCATGCAGCCCCCCCGTCTGCCCTTCCTGCAGCACTGCTGTGGAGTGGCAGAAGCCCAGTTAGGGGATAGCTGAGGCTGGTCTGGCAGACTTTCATCTCCCTGGTGCTTAGGTACTGCATCTCTCGGTGGATGTTTTTCCTCTACCACCATGAGAGAGTGTCTGTCTTAGGACCTTTGTCCCCTCTTTGGTTCTCAACTGAACTATGTGATAGCTAGTTGATCCCACCAATGAAACGCAAACCAAGAACTAGGACAGCAATAGAAAGGCTTGAAAGAGGTGATGGTGAGGAAGTGCATAGGATGACCAGCTCCTGTACCTCCCCCATGTTCATTCACTTCTCTGATTCAGCCCATACAGTACCTCTTCTTCCAAGAAGCACAGCCCCTTGCACAAAGAGGACGTAGCTGATAGCTGACCTTGCCTTTCCTACAGGAAACATGATAGTGGGACTTTTGGAAGCCCCTCTTGGCATCTTGGGAAAACATATAATTGCTTTGTGAAAACCAGGACCTGTTCAAGACACATGAGGACCATCTAAATGTATGCCATAAATCCACAAAACCTACATAATGTGTGGGTCTCTGTAAATCAGCAAAAATGGAATGTGAAATGCTCGAAAATACCTATTTCAAAAGTCTTGAGCATGGTGGACATAGGCTGTAGCAGATCTCGAATGGAAAAAAATTATCAGTGCCTTTATCCTTGACCCCTGCAGTCTCATGATGTTACAGGAAGAGAATGAACTGGCTGCAGACAGAGTTTTTGAAGATGCTGTCCTATCAACAACAGATTATCAGATTGTCTGCCTGTAATGGCATATCCAGTCATGTGTTTTCCCCATCAAACTCAAAACAAATGAAGCAGGAAACAAAGGAGTGTAAGAGTCCAGCACTTCATTCTTCATATTTCAAGAATTGTAGTAACAAATACTAAGGGAAAATTCCCAAGTGAGAAATGATACCAGTTCAAAGTCACATAAGATGATGCATGGAAGTACATTATAAGAAAACTGGAAAACTATTTTGAGGGCTGACATTGTTTACTGATTGCTTGGAGGGATTTTTTTTATGTTCTGTGCCTGGGCTCTGAGTTAGCATTTAAACCAATGTTTCTAAAGCAAGGGGATGCAAACTGGGGAATTCTGTATGCTGCTTTTCGGACAAGAGGCTAGACTGGTCCTTCTTTTCTGAGCCTCAGGTAAGCTCCTGTTTTCACAGTCAAGATCATAAACATTATGCGCTCTAATAGCACTTCAGAAAAAAGTTAATTTCTTCATTTATTGGCAGTCTGTTTCATGGCGAAAGAACTACATGTTTTTGATACTGAAGTCATTAAAAGCAACATGGAGTAGGTAAGTGGGGCTGCACCTTGGAGAAATGCCAGTTTTCACACCTTCCACACTTAATGCAATGCAAAATGTGGTGCTGTTTTCCTGCAGCAGCATGGGGTGTGGGGATCTTTTTGGTCCTCCTTTCCTACCTGTGCTACCCCTATGAGTGGGGAATCACTGGGATCACGAGCAAATGCTAATGAGATGAGGCCAAATCTCAGGTGAGATGAGAGCAGAAGAGGAAGACCTACAGGACTGATAGGAGCCTTCCCACTTCTCCCTTTCATCCGTCTAGATCCCCTGCACTATAGCAGATACCCTGGTAGTGTAGGCAGTGCTGTGAGCAGGGTCCAACCAGCCTTTGAATGGAACTTGCCAGTGTCCACCCTGAGACAGGAGCATGAGCAAGAGTTGATCTGATGCCTCATATACAAATGTCTTTCCTCTGACTTGTTAGGCTTGCAGGTTCATTCAATTGAGCACTGCTTGCATTAGCCAAAACTCTGCCTGAAGCTAAAAGGGGTGTCAGGTCGCACAGGAAAATGGACCTCATTTTCTGCCTTCCAGCAGGATCTGGAATGTTCTATGGTTTCTCCTGGGGGGACCTCTCCTCCTAGAAACACCACAGTGGGCCTGAGAAAGTCTTTCCAACAAGAGCATCATTGATGATGATACATTTCTGCTGGACACTTTAGATTTGCCAAACAAACAGACTGCATGTATGAAAAAAGCTCCTGTGAGGGCTAATCTTAACAACACTTTGCTGCTTGACCCTTGCTCCTTTCAGTCATTGCTAATGGTGAATGCATCTATGTGAGGACTGTCCACTGTGCCTTTGCTGGCATGAGGGGCTGCCCTTTATTAATAATTTATTTATTCATAATAAATTCACAGGACTGGCATGTGCTGCCTCTGCTTCCTGTGGCAGCTGAAGCCAAGTCTGTAAAACAGGTCTAATTTTAGAGCAGCCAGGGCTGAGCACAGAGTGAGACCAAACCCGGGAAATTTTGAGTTTTCATTGTTTCCTCAGCTGTGAGAGAAGATCTCCCATGGATGTTTGTGAGAATTTTTTCCCAGATATGTGAGCCCTTGCCCCTAGCTTCATCTCACATAAGATCAGTCTCCAAAACCCTGGCCACATCAGCCTCTTTTTTCCCTTAATTTCAATGTCTTTAAAGTGGGAAAATGTTATTTTCTTACAGTGATTCAGAAAGGGAGAAATCAGTTGTGAGAATTCATAATGAACATTACTTGATTATTTGAATAATAAGATGCTGAGGGCTTTGTTTTGTAAGGTAGTGCTTCAACTGCGAAGTAATTTGTTTAGGCTTCCTGGGAAATTATGAAATGCATGTGTATGTGTGTGCATGGAGGGGCAGGGAAATCTGAAACCTGTTTTTATGTGTGCAGGGAAAGATTTACAGAACCATGTTTTCTGCTGTCTTCTTGCCATCAGTCAGTTTAATGGTGCTGTGTGCTGCTGAGCTTTTAATGGTTTGTCATTTGACAATAGTGAAGGGAAAAAACCTACGGTGAGGCTGGTCCCTGCTTCAGTGCTGTATATCTGGAAACCTTAAGTAGCCCCTGTTGTATTGCTGCACATTTAACTCCAACACTTTGTCATGTGAAAGGCAATCAGGTAGTGCAGCAGAGCAGAGTCATTTCAGTTGGCATAGTGGAATGTGTTGCGCAAGGAAAGACACTCTTTGTACAAGAGGTTTTTCTTGCAAACAAACTGACCAACAGGCTAAAACAAAGCTATCGAGCCATAGCAAAGGAAAAGGAAAAGTCACACTTCCCTTATGTTCAGCAAGCTGCTGTCAGTCAATGAAGTCTGCTATTACTGACCTTAAGAAGGCTTATTTCGTTACTGAAAGAGGTTTTCCTGTTCTCTGGATGGATTAACTTGAGCTTAGAATATCCCACTCTTTTTATTGCAGACTTTCATCTCTGCCTGTTGTGTCGACATCTTCAAGAAAACAAGAGTCAACTCCCAGCATGACATTGTTGAAGGTGAGAGTTGTTGCCTGCATTATTTTCACTTTCATTTTTCACTAAGTGCCAATACAGTGTTCTCATTCAATACTTCTATGCTAATTAAAACTATAATTAAAAAACGTTCTCGTAAGGCTATAATTGTCCTCCTTCTGTCTAAGAACCAGAATAGGCCATTCGCAAGGTTATTTGTTTGTTTGGGAACTGAGAGAGTAGCAGTTCTGATGGCTAGGTTTAAGTCAGGCTTCAACCCATAGATTACGGCTGGAGGTATTGTTGTTATTATCTATTACAACACAGGCTGTGCTATTGAATCTCCATCTAGAACAGATAGGAAGATAGCCCATCTTTAAATACCACACATGGTAGAGAGTCTATCCCATTCCTAGATAAATTTTTGCAGTGTTTAATTCCCTCCTATGTTGAAATATTAGCATTTATCTAGTTCAGATTAATCTAGTGTCAGATTCCACCTACTAGATGTCATGTCTCTGTCTGCTAAATCAGAGATTCTCCTGGTATCAGAAATACAAAACAGCTACTTGCAAGCTAAGACCGAACAAAATCTGGAATTTTCACACAGTGGGCAGATGCGACTTGTCAGCATTTGCTTTCACTCCAAATGACGCAGAAAAAAGTCTTATTAACATAAAGAAACCCCAGAATGGACACAGACAAACAAACAAAACAATCTAAACAAAATTATCATTTTCTTTAATGTAGGAACCTTGTTGCTTGAATGTAATAAGTTGATTGACCAGGGCTTTCTTTTGTGTCAGTTCCATATTCAAAACAAACATTTCCCCATAATTCTGCATTGCTCCTGGGAATTACAGGCTGAACAAACACAATCTTAATTCAACTTAGGCAAAGGCTTCTTGGCTGAACTATAGCTCCTGTAATGTTATATACAACTCTGAATTACAATTCTCTGAATTACAACTACAATTACAGTGACAAATTTCCCTGTGTCTGGCCTGTAGGAGAAAACAGGTATGTACACTGCGGAAAACTCTGTTCACAAAAAAGTGAAGTTTAAGGTTTCCTTGAACAGAAAAAATTGAGAAGCAGAGAGGCTTCTAGTGAAGCATCTAATTTCACTAGTCCTGAAGGAAAATTTGCATAATTTTTTTATTCTAGAACTTTTTTGTGGAAATTTTATTATCTATTGTTAAGAGAGAGTACTTAGCCAGTGCTATTATAAACCACAGATAAATCACCATTCATCCTTCTGTTGGATAAATTAAATTAATAGAGGTGTTTTGGTGTTTTTAGTGTCTCACTAACAGCTTTTGCCAATTGCAAGTGTATTTACACTTCTTTCTTGAAGTCTTTCCAGTTTGTCCATATTTTTTTAAATTATTATCCAAAGCAGCAGCAAGCATCTTACTTTCCATCCTTGTGTTTATAGTCTGCTGCAACTACCAGGAACACACTTTCTCTCTTCATCAGTGCATTGCATAAGGAACTCTTGTGCACTCGGCTGATTATCAGCCATGACCTCTAAATCCTTTTCTAAGTCTCTGTTTCTAAAATATAGCCAACTTATTCAGTGTACAAACTATCTGGAATATTCAGAATTATGTTTAACTCTAAGGTAAAATATGTTGGGGTTTTTTTTCCCTAGTGAGATCAAGTTACCATATAAACCAGCATGCTTGTAGAATGGATCTGCTTTTCTCATTATTAAAACTTTGTGATTTTTGTGTCATCTACACAGTTTGCAAGGAATGGATGCAAGTTTTTTATACCAGATCACAGATAAATGTATTAAGTAATGAAAGCAAACACAAATGAACCTCCTGAAAAATATCTCCACTCTAAGGGCACTCTCCATTGGCTTACTCTGGGGACTCTAATTTTTCCTATGTTTATTATGTGCTATACCATCTTTCTAGAAGATTAATTTTCTGGTATGTTGTGCCATGCTGAACATGGACGTTATCAGGAGTGCACTATATTGGAAGAGTCGTGTAAGACGGTGAATATTTGTATCTGCTGTCTAAAAACACCCTGATGAGTTTAGGAATAGAAAGTGTTGAATTAGAACAGAATGTTATCCAATATCACCATTAGAGCATCTTCCACCTAAACGCAAAATAGCCCTTTTCTACACCACTGCCAAAGACCTTATATTTTTTGTCTTCTTGATTATTGTCTCACACTTGTGGGAATTGTGTTTGTAATGTCTGATGTGTTTACAACCTTACTGTTATAAGCTGGCAATACTTACTTAGTGCTTTGATACTTGGCTACTAAAGATACAACATTATTCTTTCCACCTATCAAAGCATTTTCCATTGCATTTAAATTTTACTCTGGAAGGTTGATTGTTTCTCTTAAGTAGGTAGAAGAAGGAAGAACAGAGAATGTTCCCAATTTTGAAGAGTAGAAATAATTGGAGCTGGAAGCGACTAGTGCGTTGCAGTCCCTCAGAGTGATACTTCCCTACAAATCACAACCCTGGGGACGATATGAAGTTTTGTCTAGAGTTTAGTGAGCTCTTCTTGCAAAGAAGTTTGAACACCATCTTCTTACTTAAGTATATGAAATACCCAAATTTCTTATGACAAATCCAGGCTCTTGACCTTTTAAAATTATTAAATAATGTCTGTGTTAATGGTTAACACTTAAATGACATGAAGCTGGGGTTTTGTTTTCACCTCTGCAATAAAAAGGGTGAGTCCATGAGAAAATATTTACTAAACAAGGAGCTGCAGATTGCAGTGTCTGTACTTTTGGTCCTGTGTACTCTGCTTCCCTTATGCCTCTTCACAGAATCACGGAATCACACAGAATCACAGAATATTATGAGTTGGAAGGGACCCACAAGGATCATCTAGTCCAACTCACCATCTAACACCCGTACAGAGACCGAGAGCACATCCCAGAGCGTAACACCAACCTAGATGCCTCACAGCCTAGCAGGCCACTTCGAGCCGGAAGGGACCCAGGGTCATCCAGCCCTACATCCCCCAGCTAGACCATGTCACTAAGCTCCTCGTCCAGTCTTCTCTTAAACACCTCCAGGGATGGCGACTCCACCACCTCCCTGGGCAGTCCATTCCAATATGCAATTACTCTCTCTGTGAAAAACCACTTCCTAACGTTAAGATTAAACCTCCCCTGGCATAGCTTGAGGCCGTGCCATTGGCCTTAGATGATAACTGTGATCATGCCTAGGCTTGCAATGGCAACTTATAGCATGTGAGACCATGAGCTGACCAGCACAGCTGCAAAACCATACGGTAATTTCAGTTCAAACACTGCTTTGGGGCAGCAGGTACAGAAAAGACAGAGGTCAAGGTACTTCGTGTTGGTATTTGTCAGCAAAGGATTTGTCTGATGCCTACCAACATGGGGTCTGTGTGGGAGGTGCCTGTTGGAAACCTGTTTTGGAGTCATTGTCTGGGGAACTACAAGGTGTTAAGCATCTTCCAGTCATATTGGCTTCTCTGAGACCTGGATTCACCTCCTTTCAATGAGCTATGGAAAACTTATACATTGGACTAGATGATCCTTGTGGGTCTCTTCCAACTCATAATATTCTGTGAATCTGTGAACATTTACTGTGGAAACCCCTATTGATCTTGGTTATGCATACAGAAGGCAGGTGATGTTAAAGGCTGGAAGAATAGGAATTTTTGTTTATCATCATATAATTGAGGTACTTAGGGACACTATTACTAGTGGACTAGGCAGTGCTGGGTTATTGATTGGAGTCAATGATCTTAGAGATCTTTTCCTATCAAATGACTCTATGATTCTATGATTCTATCCTGCTCCTTCATATCAGTCTTGCAGGATGTTCCCAAAATGAAGTAGGAAAGTGATCACCCTAGGTACCCAGAGGGTTCAAGGGATTGTGCATGACATGACTAAGTGCAGAAAGCTCATATACAGCAGACATTATATGCAAGATTTATATGACTTCTTTTGAATGACTTCTCCACTGGAAAATTCAAAACTGAAAGTAGAAGGTGCCAGCTCCTTGGTCAGTGAAGAGTAAGAGACTCACAGATTTCAAGAAGACATATAGCTTTAAGCAATATGACAGAGAGGATTCTTTCTCTCTTTAGCCATAGGCTAAAGTTGGCTTGTAGAAAACAAAACAATGGCATGTGGCTTACATATCCAATGCACAGCCCTGAAACAACCCACAATCATGGATCAAAAATGAAAGGGCTCATTGTTTGCACAGTTTGCTGAATGCTTCAAATACAGTCATGTGTGAATCCAGGGGAAGCAAGGAAAGGGAAAAAGTTGTTTGGGAGACCAATGTATTAGGATTAATTTATCTGGTTTTATTCCTTCTTCACCGTTCTCTGGAGGGTTGTTAGCAGCATTTGAAGAGCTAGATACAAAGTCTATGTTAAACTCACCCCTGTGTAGAGATTCATCCTTAAGGCTTTTATTACGTTCTGATGTCATGAAAGCCTGGTTTTCAAGGTTGCCCTAGTGTGCGGGCATGTTGACACTCATCCTCTATGACCTGGTGATGCTTCAGATTGCTCCTTCCAGACCTCTGGTTTCTTACCCTATTTGCATAAGAAAAGACTTCCTATTTTAAAACCTTCCCTAACCTACAAATTAGTGCAGATGAATGGCCTCTCGTTGGAACGAGCGTGGTTATCCTAGTTCCAACAATAGCATAGCCAATGCCAGATTTTAAACCCTCATAATACATATAATTGTGTGATATTATACCAGAGGGGAAATCTGTTCTGTAGTCCAGCTGGTGATTAGCTTTACATTGAGGCGTAGAGATTGGATATCCCTTGAAACTTTATACTGGTTAACGTAACTATAGTTGGTATTTTGTGGTACGTATAACAATTCAACCCCTTCTCCTGAGAGCAGTCCCCTTGGAACAGACCTGAAAGTCCTTGCTCAGATTTTATTCAGTTTTGATACCTTCAGTTGAAGCTTTGCCCCAATAATGTCCCGGTGAGAGCACCAGAAGATGATCCACCAGCATTTCTTCATTTTTTGGACACTGTTTATTCACTTAAATAATGTTTACTAGATCAACCCATAAACTAGGCATAAATACCTGGTTGAAATGTAGGAACCACTAAACTATGTTTTATTAATAGCTCATCCTACGCCATCACAAAATCACTGACAGCAGTTACAGCACTTCTTTGGAGGTTACTCATGACTCAATATTCTCTGCTAAGTCTGCTTATACATATTTATTCTCTAGGATCACATTAAACCAATAATTAATGGATGGCTGATAGACAGAGCCATATCCATTTGTGGTTCTTCCCTTCTACATACCACTTCTCAATGTGCATGGTCCTACTGTTCCTTCTGCCTCTAATCTCTTTTTGAAACTTCTGAACTAAAGGAAATTTGAAGTGTGTACTTGGATAGATATTTCTAAAAGACTAATTGGATGTTATGAAAATTTCCCTGAGGTTTTTTTTTTATTTTGATTTTTCAGAAATAAGATTTAAAATGACTTTTGAAAGTTAAATTGCAACAGTGTTGTTGCTTTTGTGTTTAACTAGTTTTGAGAGAAATCTGTTTTCTCATAAGCAATGAAACAGCCCAAAACCAGGTAATAAACCAATGGCAGCTGACAGGAAATAAGATTCTTCCTTAACTTTCGTTTTGGCTGTTAACATTTTTTTGCTTGAAAATGCACTTCAAAATTCATTTTGAAAAATGAAAAATGTCAATGGCACTATTTTTTTAATCAAGTGAAAACAGGGCCGAAACTCTTTAAGCGCAAACAGAGCAGACAGCAGTTAAAATCTATGTGTTATAGATACATGTATTTCAAAGATATGTGGTAGCAGTAATCTTCAGAGGGTATTTAGAAATTGCAAATTAATCTATCTTCTTTCAGTTGTTGCATGTTGCATACTGAGTGTGGTTTTTTTAGTCTGGAAGAATACGGATAGAAACATACACTTGGACTTCTACATGCACTGTACTTTTCATATATCTCTAACATATGCTTTCCTTCGTCCATTGTAAAATAAATGGTCCTGTTTATTCTTCTTTTACTTATATGTATCTCCTGTAGGATTTCCTTTCCACACTATTAATTCCTTGAATCATTTTCATTGCAGCATTTGGAACCTTTTAAATGTCTTCTATGTCTTGTTAAACAGGATCAAAAAGGACTCCAGAGGTGTAGATGAGAGCACATCTTCATCCTTTCTACAGCATAACAGTCCATACTATGTTTTATTATATCTATTAGAAAAAATGTTAACATCTTTATGTAATGAGCCACCCCAAAAAACACCTTCATACTGAAAAACAAAGGAGAGTTAGGACTGCCTGACTGACT
Organism: Pitta sordida; assembly: GCA_013390025.1. NCBI lineage: Eukaryota > Metazoa > Chordata > Aves > Passeriformes > Pittidae > Pitta > Pitta sordida. Next base: position 18,758 of record WEKX01010643.1, on the reverse strand, counting down.
GGGGCAGACCAAAAGTCACCATAACCTAATAGTTTTTTGAACAGGAGCAAACAGTGGCCAAATTGGAAGAGCAGAGACCAGGACAGGCAGTATGGATGCTTCCCCCTACCGCCCTTCCCGCAGTCTGTCTCAAGTTGCAGCTAAACGATCATTTTTATAGCCACTAATGGCCTATTCTCCACTTACCTGGGTAATCCTTTTTTGAGCACTTTTATACCATTACCTTCCACCAACATATTTTGCAATCTGTTATGGGACTTGTCCTGTACTGCATAAAAAACTACATCTTCATTTGCTTCATGTGTTAATGAGTACTCCTCGGATCTGGTACCGTGAGATGCAGTGGTATCATTCCCCACTTACCTCTGCCACACCATTTTGGATTTTTATTCTCCATCCTTTTCCCTTTATAATTTCCTTAAAGAGCTGAAAGGTACAAGATCTCAATGTCAAAGTAAATCTCTAGCAAGCTAGGAAAGAAAAGGAGAGAAATAAAACTCTGATTTACTGAATGTGCCGTGATAGATGTGATTGAATTCTTGAGAGTAAAAACTAATTGGACTTAATTGTGTGTCCAGTTACTCTAGTAGAAAACATATGTAGGGTTTTTATATTTGGCTGGTATACTCTGTGGAGGCTATGATGGCCAATGGAAAGATACAAAAGAGCTTGAAAGAGTAAACAATACAATTCATTGAACTAAATATTTTGGATACATCAATAGGCATTGAGATGCATGTTTAATCATAGGACTGTAGGGAAATCTGGGGAAAGTTCTGATATTAAAGAGTATACCAGAAGGTAGAAAAGAAAGATTAAAAAGCTCCTTTGAAATAATTTCCAGTTTACTTTTGTCTTCTGAGAGATTTGATGATTATTTGTACTGTGTGTGAAAGTGTCATTTTTAAAATACATGAACGGTGTTACCATGGACATCCAAGGATGGTTTAGAATCATACAATGCCACATTTTCCAGTCAAACTGTGCTAGCATGGGCACAGTCCTACAACACACTATGGCATGTTTTTGTGAGCTTTTTGGAACTGATATTGGTGTCGTTTGACTTACTAAGTGATATGTATTCAGCAGACACACTTGTACACAATCTTGCTGAGAAATTTCACATTAAGAGATATGCATTTATTCATACCAAATGCTTGAGTAACTGTCAGCATATGAACTCTATTCAGTTACTCTAATGTCTGTCCTTCAGTGGTATATTGTAATTAAGAATCAAGTACTAAATTCTCTCTGCAGACCAAATTTTTCAGCATTTAATAAACACTAATTGCCAACACCCTGAGTAAAATCTTTCTGATAAATACATGCATTACACATTATAAAACCATCTAAATAAGGCATATTTTAGGATTTAGCAGGGAGTTGGCTGAAATGTTCCATGATTACTTTTCAGTCTTCAAGAAAGTTATTCAGAAGAAAAGGAAACAAAATACCATAAAGTAAGAAAGAGAGGATGGGGCCTGTCTCATTACAATGAACTCAGCAAGGTCCCTGGAGGAAGCCGAGAAAACTGGTACTGTGCTCATTCCCTGCCAAACCCTGACCCTCAAATTGATGGAAACATGTGCACCTTTCACCAGTGAAAGATACAAAGCCAAAGAGAGGTTTGAATATTTCTTGGGGCACATAAGAGCCTCGTGTCAGGAGCAATAGTGCTTAAGTGCTTAAATTGGTAGGAAAGGGACATGTTCATCCAGCTGGAGCATAGCAAAGTGAACAACTTTGTACGAATGGCTTAACAGGATGGTATAACGCTGTCCTCTGAGGCTGTGGCTGAGCCTTTATTGTTCACAGGGAGATCAGGGAGAGCAGCTGCAGCTTCTTGTAAGGCTCTCATCTGCTCCCTCTTCCAGGTGTAAAGGCTGCGCTTGGCATGCTAGCCGCGAGCTGAAGGTGGGCAATTTGTGGCTCTGGCCATGAGTGTGAGGAGGTGAAGGTAAAGAGCAGGTATCAGAGGCAGGCCTTGGGCACTTGTGCAAGAGGATGCCGAATCCCTTATTCTTGAGTAGCAGCAGCAAGCTTTGTGACTGCTTTGGTAATGCTCAGGTGATTTATCAGCAAGGCACTCACTGGTCTTAGAACATTTTTTCCTCTCCACCAGGAAAATGATTACCTATCCAGCTACTGGAACCATTAAAAAATTCATACTAACAAATCTCAGTCTGTTGTCTTCATTATTGTGTGAACCACAACAATTTTGAAGATACAAGTATTTTCCATCAAGACTATGAATAACACCACTTGGCAAAACATCCCTATAACAAAGAATGAGCCTCCAACTTTTTTAGTGACTTTACATACAATGTGCCTTAATTACTGGCAAGTGTGTCAAGAGTCTATTCCCACATGTGTCAACACTTTCTTAATACACTATAATTCATCATGTTAGCATGGCAGAAACAAGGTACTCTACATCTTTACACACATCCTTTTCCAAGTTCTGGTCCTGAACTGAGTATTACATGAACAGAAAGTCTTCATCTAGCAAACAAAGAACAGACCACAGCATCGAAACAGTAAGGTCCCCCGAGTCAATCAAAGTCATACATCACAGAGCACTTTATCATATTCTTCACAGCACTGTCTAAATCCAAGAAGCACTACTTTATTGTCAAAAGGACATTCACTTAATAACAGCAGTAAATCCAGAAAGGCAGGCTAATTTTAGACAGAAAACTTGGCTAAGAGAGTACCCTATCGTTTCCCACTCCTGACATTTTTATTCATTGAGTTCATTTTCATGCTAGTTGTATGATTAAATGCAGATAGGGATTTATTTCCCTTTAATAAAAAAATACATTATTCTGAAAAAAGCCAAAATTGCAAGTAAGGGACCTGATCCTTTTCCCACAGAAATAAACAATAGTTTTCTTGTTGGCTTCAGTGATGACAGGAATCAAATCCATGAATGCCCGTTGGAAGAAAAGGTTAAAATTCCTTTTGAAAACTCTTCTTGGACCATACATTAACTCTGGAAGTTCTGGGGGCAACCAAGAACCAGCATGATTTCTTTTCTATTCTGCTTACATGTGTGTGTGAATATATGAAGAGGTATAGGGAGTCATTTCATAAAGAAGCAAATGAAAATAAATCTGTTCTTAGCGTGTTGAAGTGAAATATTTTATTTGCACTCATAAACCAAAGTGCTTGCTGTATTTTTGCCTTGCAGTTTTATTGTCAACAGTGATACAATCTCCCTTCCTTATTCATAGATACTTGTACAGAGCCAAGAATCTTAGACGAAGAGGTACCACACAGTGAAAGTAAATGTGAGAAATGTTGAGCCTTTTGAAGAACTGGATTTGAGCTCGAGAGGGCACATGTATTCCCTGTTAGTCACTCAATCAAAAGTCACTCAATCAAAAGTAACTGGGTTTCATATGTATTCAGAACAGGATACAATAAGTTCTTGGGTAGCAATTACTTGTAGAAATTGCCTAAATTCCACTAATGACCAAATTTTGATCATCTTTATGCCACTTTAAATCTGTCAGAACTCTGCAGAATCATCTGAGCTATTTGTAACAGCAAGTTTAAAAGATATTTTAAAAGGTAGTGCTCAGAGAATTGGGTATTTTTTAAATGATTTGTGTTCTTCCACAGGCAAAATGAAAAAGGAGTTTTTATTTTAAGGACTGCAAAAGCAATTGTATTTCTACCATAACTGTTCTGACTTAATGATCTTTGTGACAAGAGATGAGGATAAGGACTCCTCCATCTACTTTTTCATTTGCTCCACAGATGCTTCCTACAGCTTTTCTGTTACTCTATGTTAGCAGGCAAATCTGGACAAATAGTTCCTACTAAGTTATTCAATAAATTTCACCTCCACTCTTCTATTCACAAAGTTTCCATCATCTGACCACAATTTTTGTTCATTTGTTCATTATGGAAATTTATTTGTAGTGATTAATCAGATAATTTCTATGAATTATTCTTGGTCTGTAACTTGTTTGCAATCAGTTAGTCATGAGCATATTGATACTTGAAATTCAAACTCTTTTGGCTGCATGCAAAGAATGTTCCCTAAATGAGTATGGTTTACATTGAGAATCTTTTTTTCCAATGCAATTTCTTTCCATTACAAGTCTCAACTTGACTTGACTTTGCAGAAATATTCTGCATTATTAATTGCAGGTTTGGTGAACCTTTCTTGCTAAGAAAGTATCATGTTCAAGTATTCTGAAAAAGCGAAAGCAAAAGAATTTGCAAATCCAGCTCAGGCCAGATTTCTGTCCAGAATGAATGAATGTTTTCAAGACCTTATGCAAAAGTGACAAGTTTATGTTGCAACTTTGGCATTATTCTGCTCCTAATTAATTTCGTTGTAGTTCTGCAACTGATGTGAAGGAATGATAAACCTATCGTTAAGCAGAGATGTAGATGTTTTCTAGTTTCTGTCCATATATTCACCTGTGGACTCATTATAGCAGGAGCAAAAAGATTGTGCTACCATTTCTTCGTGTCTAAAACACATTACGAAAGCACTACTATAATTGATCCACAGTAAGGCACACATATAATATAATGTGATTTGGATCCAAATATGTTTACTGCCAGAACTTAAAATAACAGCAGATCTTGTTTCTTAAGTCAATAGTTTGGTTAAACAGGAACATGTCAAGCCTGTCTGACAGTTTCTAAATGAGTTGATAGGAAGTTTGAGGGTTTTTTCAGCTTTATGTTTCAGTGAGGAGAGCAATGTGGGAGGATTCTTCAGGTTAAAGATGGGCTTGAAAAGACCTTGTTTGTCCCTCCTCAACAATACCTTTCTGGAAAAAGCTTTTACAGTTTGGACGATTGGGTGTTTCTTGCACTATTAAATAGTATTGCCAGGAGTCTATCCCTCAGGGCACTGACTGCAGCCGAGTTCTGGTCTGTTCTGTATATGTTAAAGCTATGCTCTTTAGCTTTCAAAATATGAAATAATCTATTCATCTCAAATCACAAATACTACCTTTAATCCTGTTATTGTCTTTACTAGCTAACTAGGTAACTGCTGAAACAACGTGTTCTTGTATCAAACAGGTTTATACTTCCTTGTATGTGATAGCAGTGAGGGAAGATACTTCCCTCCCTCTGCTCCCCCCTTCTTATCAGGTTTAATAGAAAAATGTGCCCCCAATTTTTTTCTCCATAGAATTAATAACTTTTCATTATGCATGCTGATAAATGTTGTCCAGCAATTCTGTACAAGTTTTCACCAGCTACTAGCAACTGCAGACATAAGAATTTTCCACTACAGACTAGTTGGTTACAGCCCTTACCCCCTGACAAGGATTGGCTGGTCTGATGAGTATGAACTATTTCATTTCTTCTAAAGGAAATTATTGCTTGTAATTTCTTGCCTAGTAGTAGTTCCTTTAAATCAAGTGTTGGTGTTTTCTTACACAAGCCCTAATGATGTAGAGAGCCTACCAGCCTGATTCCCATTTACACTAAGGGCAGTGCAAGTAAACACCTTCAGCTAGCTTATAAATTACCTTTTGAACCACTTTGCATTACTAGGGTTATAAGGTAACCTTAATGTAACTGAGACATGGGCACTATTGACTTTAGGCCTCTGACAAATTCAGTCACCATATATCTGCTGGAGAATAGCCAGGGCAGGCTTCTTCACAGTAGTTTGGAGGTGGACATTGGTCCTCTCCAGGCTCCAGTTTACGGATACAGCTATGTTGTGGTTTAGGAGTGGTATTCCTCAATTTAGTGCTTCCACTGAGACTCTACAAACCATGTGCTGCTCACTTGCTCCTTCGCCTCCCTCTGCAGCAGACAGGAGAGATTTTCACATGAAATGTGAGTTCAGACAAGAACAATTTATTAGCAACAGGAATGAGATAAGAAAGTGAACAGAACCAGCAGCAATATTAATAAGAAAGTTTAGAAGACAGGCAAACAATTAATATATTATTACTTGGAACTGGCATCATTCTCCCACTCCCTTTGCCACTCTTACCGAACTGAAAGGTCCCCTTCTGCTCAGCAGAAGCTCCCTTCCACTACCGGGGCAATGACATGAGATGGTGTAGAACAACTTCAGGTCCTAGTCATGCCCTCTCCTGCCTACTGCAAAAAATTAACTCTGACCTGGCTGAAACTAAGACAAGATAGCATCTTGGAGAAACAGAGGGAAACAAGAGACAACCCCTAGCTCTCTAGTAATTAGGGAATGTGAGAAAACCTGGCACAAGCTCCTGCTCTGATGAAACAGATTTGAGTGTCTTGAACTGAAGGTGGTTGTACTGAAGGCACAGGCATTATTTCTTCTGCCAAGCTGTACCTGTGGATGTGACGTGACATGAGTCCTGCAGTCTCCAGGCTGGCAAATCAGACTGTAAATGGGGAAGAAATGCCTGCTGCCTTTCTTGTGATTATGTGATAGATTGGAATTTGAATTACAGTCAGCCCTCTTGCACTTCGCACCTCCCATATTGCAGCTTCAGATCTTAGTGGCATGATTTTTTTGTGATGTAGGAGACCTGTTTCGCAACTGCGCATGCGTGACCTGCTGCCGCAGCGGTGATGGCGGTGGTGGCCCGGGCGGCAGAACGGGCGGCGGTGGGGGCACGGGCAGCAGCGGGGGCAGCATGGGTGGCGGCCACAGCGCGGGTGACAGCGGTGGGGGTGGTGGCGGCGGCAGTGGCTGCGGGGGTGGTGGCAGCGGTAGTGGCGCCGCGGCCGCCATTCAATGCGGAAGTCGGGCTGTGCGGGTCCCAAATAAGACCGTGGGTGCGAGATATAGGAGACCCGACTGTATTGATTTGGGACTAGCCCTCAAATCCTTTCCTGAGGAAAAAGCAAGTGAATAATTTGAAAAAGAGAGTGAGAGAGTGCTGTTCCTTATTTCACCTCTCTTATCTAAAGCATGTAACATATGCAAGAAAACCACCAATGTTCCTTCCTGGACTATCCCAGTAGCCAGGATATATTAGCTGGATTGTAGGGATTAAGAGAAACAATCTCATTGTCTCCTGGCCAGATCACTGATCAAATGTCTGAATTCCCTCCAAGGAGACTTGAATTCATTTAGAAAGGGACCCTGAACACTGTTTCTGATAAATATGATAAATATTCTTCCCACTGAGCTTGGACATAAAGGAAGCAGTGGAACAGTTACAATTGCTGCTTCTTCCACCCGCACTGGATTTATCCAATATGCCTGGAGAAGCAAGTACTTCTAGAAAAGAAACAGATCTAAACTGCCCCTAGAGCTAGCCAAAAGCTCAGTGGGATTTCAGAGGTCTGAATTTCGGAGTGAAGCACCTAAGGTGATCATTAATCACCAATTAATTTCACCATCCCCTCCTCTCCCCAGTGTTTTCACGGTTCTAGTCCAATGATTTTTGCCTGTTCATGAAGATGAGTACATTAATTCCATGACTAGAAAAACATCACTTCATTTTCTGTCCTGGTATTTCCTTCAGACATAGGATCTTTACCTTGGACTTTCCCAGCCCTCCTGTGTAAAGTAAACCATACCAAAGGATACAGACTCCTTTCTCCTTTACACTGGCAGGCACAAGACAGGAGAGCAGAAGAACCAGTTTCCCTCTGTGTGTCACTAATACCTAGCAACAGACAAACTGTAGTATTTCTGACTTGTATAACAGCGGTTTTTTTTAAAAATAAACTATAAAAAGACATATTAAATAATTACAGTCCAATGAGAACTGTCCATGTACATGCACATTGTGATTCATTACCCTTGCTTTTTATTGTTGTTCTTCACTTGCTTTATTTTGGTAAATTAAGTGATTTGAAAAGCGTTTCCAGTTCTTAGTGTATAATAGGGAGGACCTACTGACCAATTTCTTAGATTAATTATAAATAGTAAAAAACCCTGATCAAAGTCATTCACTAGTATACGTGTTTAAGAAACAATTATTCAGCCCCACTACAGAGAAAGAAAATAATTTGTGGTGAAGGGAAAAGAAATATTTTATTGCTATGTGTGCGAAGCATGTTAACAATCTACTCTCAAGAGCCAAGAACAGTTTCCTGCTACAGGGAATAAGGCATCCATTACCATTTCCTCTGCTCTTCCCATTTGACCTTGCTATTTATAAAACACTTCCTGCTTTCACTTCTGCTCCTCTATTCAAACCTCAAAACCTTTGCCTTATGTAGCATCCAGAGCCCTCACTCTTTTTCTTCTGTGTTTGGTTTAGCTTTTATGAAGACTTGAGGTGATCCTTTCCCCTACTCTTCCAAAAGTTTCTAGCAGAACAATTTTCTTGCTCTTTGTCATGCACTTGGTTGACTATTGAGGTTGCAGGTGATGTTGCAAGACAAGGCAAAGATGGAGGTAAGGTGGGGCTTGCAGGTCTGGAACATTATGCAACCTTCAGAGGGTCTTCATCATGTGAAAGGGCAACAAGATGAATACAAGTTTTAGGATTAAGCATCTAATCTAGTAATCTAGAGAGGCATGAAAATGTTTTTCTGGGTTGAGTCACCTGAGGTGATTCTTAGGTTTCCAGACGACAGTCCCTATATGTCACAGAATCACAGGATCACAAAATATTCTGAATTGGAAGGGACCCACAAGGATCATCGAGTCCAACTCCTAAGTGAATGCCCATACAGGGATTGGACCCACAACCCTGGTGCTAATCTCAGGGTCATGTCATCATCTTTTTTTTTTTTTTTTTTTAATATAATAACCTAGCTCCCTATCCCATCATCTCATTATCTAGACCATGTCAATGAGTTCCTCATCCAGTCTTTTCTTAAACATCTCCAGGAATGGCGACTCCACCACCTCCCTGGGCAGACCGTTCCAGGGAGGGATCACTCTCTCTGTGAAAAAGCTCTTCCTAACATCCAGTCTAAACCTCCCCTGGTGCAGGTTAAGGCCACGTCCCCTTGTTTTGGTGTCGACCGGCTGAGAGAAGAGATTCATTCCATTGGCCCTCTTAGTCACTGTTGGCTCATATTAAGTTTTCTGTCAACCATTACTCCCAAATCCCTCTCCATTTGACCACTCTTCAGCCACCTTTCTTTCCATACAACCTCACATTTTTGGAGATTATGAGATTCAACCATCACTTAGAACAGGAGGGTTTTTTTCTACCAGTAATTCATCATGGGGCAGCTGGCTCTTCTGAGAGGAGTATCTCCAACTTAACAAAGTTTCCTCTTGCCATATGGAGAGACTGTGAAGCTGCAGGTCCACCAGGCATGCCAGAACCTTCTGTTTAAAATCTATTTTTCCTTTGGGTTTGGGCCAACAACTCAAAACTAATTGCTCTTGCTGGTTCCAGACTCCTACAAAATGGCTGTCTCTTGTAGTGTCTAATACCTTTCTTTGACAGACTTGTCAGTACTGGAGCATGTTTCCACATCCTGGCTCGGGGCTAGGCACATTCAACCTGTTGTGCGAAATGGAAGCTCAAATGCAAAATGGATTTCACAGTTTGAGACTGCTGTATCCCTCATGGCACAAATGGTACTCCTCCAGCTGCCTGGAATGGCAGGCTCAGCACTGGTCTCCTTGCCCTATACAGAAAACAATAAAACTAGATAGGGTGATAAACAACAAAAAAAGATAGGAGGGATGGAATGACTTGCACATGAACAGAGCCTGAAAAGGTTAGGATCATTCAGAGAGGAAATGAAAAAGTATATGGTAGACATATCCAAGCTAGTTAATACACCTGGAAAGATAAATCAGATGCTCCTTCTTATCATTTTTTTCTTTTTAAAAAAATAAATCCCAGGGGAACACTCAGTGAAACTGAGACAGCAAACTAAAATTTATAAAATCGATTGCACAATAAGTTGCAAAAGTCATTATTCTGGATATCACTGAGATCAAGAAGATGTAGGATAGGAAAGAGGTTCTGAAATTTATCTGTAGGGGAAATACCCATGGGATCTTTACTATGAATATCTAAATAGAAAAAAGACCCCTCAAGCTACTCTATACTTGGTGGGAGACAGGTAAAACCTTTACAGAACCCCCGGTTATTTGTGATCCATACCTTTGTGGTTTGAACCATTTGTGCTTCATTGTTTAGCAAAAAGGCAGGGTCTGTGCATGCACAGATAATGCCATGAATAAAGACAGCTCATGAATATGCAAACAAATCCATGAATATGTAAATGAGCACCACTCAGCACCCTGCCCCCCTCAGCCCCAGTGACAGGGAGCGGTGCAGGCATGGCAGCACTGCTCTCTCCATATATATGATTGCATCATAGCCCTCTCTTGAGTGCTGGCTGGGTATACATTGCAATGTGGTTGCAAGAGGCGAGTGTGTTAGCCTGCTCAATCTGGTGCATTAGTCGCAGCCTTGTTTGCTACGTTTCTAGGGGTTCATGGGAGGCTTCCAACACCCCCTTCTACACTGCATTGAGGTGAAAAAGCCTTCGGTGCTTGCCTATGTGTGGTGGTGGTGCAGCGTGACCAGGCCCATGGCCGTGGCAGGGTCCCTCCATGGGGAGAGGCAGCCTGGCCACCTGCGCAGGCTGGGTGGCACTGCTAAAAACTCGGGGCTATGTAAATAAGCCATGAGCTGAGTGGGGAAGGGTTACCATGATTACCATGCCCAAGACGGGATGGCAGTGGCAGGAACAGGTGGGCACCGGAATGTCCTGACTTGTCCCTGTGCCACTCCAGCTCTCCCTGCCATGGCCACCAGTCCTAGGATGGTCTGTCTGCTACCTCTCCACCATGGCAGCATGTTTATCCAATTGAGTTGATGTTAAAGACACACACCCCAATAAGTCCCAGATTGCTATGGCAGCAAGAAGAAGGAATCCTGGGACTCCCCGTATGAGATTGGGCAGAAGCCATTCCCTCAGGTCTCCTGGACTGGCTCAGGCTAGTGAAACGCCCTCCCCCACTCAGGAGCTGAGTGGGTGGGGATATGAGCGGGGGTTAATTGCATATTCATGAGTTCACTGTCATTGCAATTCTGTCCCGGACCCATGGACCTGCAAAATCTGGGGGCTGAGTGTATTTGAAAAACTATTTAATGTCCCTGATCATGCACTGACAATCATCTGACATGAAAGAAAGGTGTCTCAGGAGGATGGAGATGAGGGCCGTTGGGGGGGAGCTTGGTTTGTACCATATACATATACAGAGAAACCCCATATATTGGAGATTTGCATATGCTCATATTCAATTAGTCGCAGTTGGATTTTCGGCAAGTTTTGTGACTGCATGCATGCACATAACATCCTGGGCCCTGGATTCCGCGTCCAGGAGGCACCAAAAGGAGCTTCTTCTGCTTTAATGAGGTGCTACAGTGCGAGCCACGCCCTCAGGACTGCCCTTCAGACCTAATTAGTGGAGAGTGCTTGGCTACCAGCGAGGGGTAATTGAATATTCATGGGTTCTGTATCTTTATGGATTGCATAACTTGCAGGATCTGCCCAGACCCATCCCCTGCGTGACTTCCGGGGGCACTTTGTATTTTCATTTATATTTCTTCTTTTAATAAATCTTATTACATCTCTAACAATCTCTCATTCAAGGAGTGATAAATAACCCCTCCGCTGTCTTTAACTGAGATAGTTGTCCAGAAGTTGGGAATTTTATTTGAATTGAAAACTCAAATTTCAGACCCAATTATACAACAAGAACTAGTTCATGGTGCACACCATGGCCACAGGATCACAAATGCACCGGACTTCACTGACACCAAATAGTTTGAATAGTGCAAATGCTGTGAATAGTGCAAGTGACTGTGGTTACACAACCACATAGGCTTTGGGCATCTAAGGTCACTGTCAGCTTTAGGAGCCACCCTGACCTATGTGCGCACACACTTTCTTGGCACAGTTAATTTTGCTTCAGCAAATATATTTAAAATACGTGTGTTTAGTGTGCCCAATAGAGAATGCTGTGAGTGAGATCTCCCATATATTCATGAGTTCCTGCTGCCTTCCTCACACACCTCAATCCCACGTCTGTTTATTCCTCATTTCCAGGTTTGGTCAGCCCAGCTAGACACCAGTCGTGGCAGCGCCTGCAGACAACACCCTTTTCAAACCATGAATTCCCTAGGCTTAGGGTTCTGGGGTTACTTGTTTCTCCAGTTCATGACAGTCAAAATATTTTTATCTGAATTGGATTTATCTCTTCATCTGTCTCCCAAAAACATGTTCCTAAATATGATAACACTATCTTAGAGGATACCAGGGCAGGGTTTTCTTCCACACTTTGGGTGCAAAAGGACTATTTCTACACCACTTCCCTACATGGGTCAGTAAATTAAGCTGTATCTAATTCACAACACACTGTGTTGTGATTATACCTTTGAAAAAGTTAATGGAGTTTGCTTGATTGGCAGAACTCAAGATTGATAATAACTTCAGCAAACATGTGGGATCTCCCATGTGATCACCCACATGGTGTGGTACCAAAAGCCTTCCAGCCTTGGAATCCCATCACTGTCTGTACCACAGTGTGTGCAAAAAAACCAGCTGAGACCTTTCCAGAAACGGATGAACAACTGAATACCCTCACCCGGTCCTGCTTGTCCTCAAGGGCACTATGAAAATATATTAAATGCCCTGCTTGGTATTCCCCAGAGAAATTACATCCAGCTCATTTACTTAAAGCTTTCTCACCAATGGGTTAGGGAGCCCCTACCTCTAGGCATAGCTCAAGGATGTTCCCATTTGGTCATCCTGAATTAGGGAGGAAGGCAGTATTTCCCTTCTTACCATTCCCATCCCATTCCTATACATTAAAGACATTTTATCTATGGTTCAAATCTATTGCATACTCTTTCTTTATCTGCCATCCCTTTTGTTTCCTTAGTGTTCAGTCAGTGAAAGTACCTTCATTTGTAATAACATTGGAAACATAAAAAACCACTGTTGTGTTGTGTTGTCTTGATGGCCTTGTCTCTGTGGCAGCGTTTTGAAGAGTGCAGCCATCAGCACCTTTTGAAACCATTGGCAGCTGCTAGACTTTGTTGGGCTGTTGAACTTGGCATAAGAGCAAGACGGAGTAATGAGGCATCAGGGACTGGATTTGACTGTATGGTCCTTGTCAGCGAGTGTCCACAGGTCCCAAGACCTCTTGGTCCATAGATACACCTGACATGGATAAATATGACCCTAGGCCAAAACCCAAATAAGGATGTGGATGCCAAATGTATGATTTAAACTGTCTCCAGGTGCCAAAATTTGAGCCAAAAAAGCTCTTAGGGTCCTGTAATTCTGCAATTGGGTATGCTGAAAAGTCCTGCTGGTTTGGCTGAACTGAACCTGAATCTTCCAAGAACTAGAGTTCAGGATTCTCCATTTCAGAGGAAAATGTCCAGAGCAGAAGAATGAAGAATATGTTCTGTCCTTTCTCTATCCTCATGAATTCCCATTTTCGTGTTAGCACAGAGGGCTTATCTTCATAGGGAGATGTGCAAGCTGCTCCACCTACTTCCCAGGGAAACAAGCAACTGATGCAGTTCAAAGATGGATGGCTAGGACACTTCATGGATATGGGTAATACGTAGTCTGAGTACCTTAAACAAGGGAACATATCTCTTCTTTGTGCTTTGACAAAAATCACAGGGTTAACTGCTAAGCTGTTAAATATAAGGCTCTCATCACTACCCCTGCTAATGAAAGCTTCTCAAGCTTTCATGACTGTCAGGAAACTTTAGGTGTTCTTTGAACATGTTTACAGGATCCAGCCTCCTTGGACTGAGACACAAGCCATGAATCTTATAGTCTTTGGCAGAGATGGAGAAAAAGTATTTGGCTCAGTCAGTATCATGGTTCCGTTGGGCATGCTTTGTAGCAGAAATGTTGACGCCAAACTAAGCTTTCCTGTCCAAACCTAAGCGCTTACAGACTCTCAGACATCTAAAGGATTAAGCAAATCCTTTGTGGATCACATATTTGGACATGGGTGACTAAATTCTCCCTGAAGTACTTGAGAAGTTGGTTTGTGCACATTGTAATTTTCCAGTTCCTTCCAACTAATTCTTTGGTGTTATATTGGTGATAATTACCTCTCTCTTTTTGACTCCCTGTCTCAAAGGGACCTCACTTCTCAGTAGCACATCTTTGTACAACTGGTAGAAACCATCTTCTCTCTCAAATCATCTCACTGATTAAAATAGCTAAATCCAGGGCAATTGTTTACATTCCAGATTTAGTTCTTAAGTTTGCTGCCTGCCTTTCTGAAGTAATGAACAGCTCCTGCACTTCATCTGTTTTTTCCCAGCCATTTCAGCTGGTATGATGCAAGATATTTTTTTTTCTATCAGCTTTACCTTGTTTCTGTGAGAGCATTTTGTGTACGAGAAGATTAAATATCTCTGAAAGACACATTCAGTGTCACTGGGTGTTCTCATGAGCTCAAAGGAAAAGCAAGTACTTTATCTAGCTGTGTACCTCTTGCAGCCAGAGGACAAACATTCTGAACTGAGGAATTACGTTATATTGTGAGACAAAAGAGAAATGACTTTTCTACCATTGACAGAGAACTGAAGAACTACGTAGGTATTGACAGTTATTACAGTCCTGCTGCTCAGCCACTGTGTTCCTCAAAAAGAAGTTTTGCAGCTGTTCTGCTATTTTTCATGACAGACTGACTCCTTTTCTAGCTTGTACCCTGGGGGAGCTCCTCCAGGAGTTTTGCCAACTAGAGCAAAGTTTGGGATGGTCAAAGCCAGCTCCTCATCAGGAGCAGGCAGGGGGCAAAGACTACCTACGTCAAAGAAGTATATGCAGAGCAATGAAATACCCAGGTCAAGATTCATCCTTGCTAGCTGCTGATGTCGAGTAGAAGTATCCACACCTGTGTTAGTCTGTCTCAAGAGCCCATGGAGACCTAGCTAAGATGTTGTGTGTTAGAGTAAGATGAAATTAGTCCAAAAACATGTTTCTCCCTTCTGCCTAAATGCCAAATGAGCCCTGTGGTAACTAGGTCAGACACGAACAACTACATCGAACTGGTAACATTTCTAGGAGGCTCTTGCTGAAGATGAAGTGAGTGCAGGCTTGCCTCTTAGTCATGTCTGACTGCACCCACAGAACTTTTCTCCTTCCATACAATAGGCTGGTCATCCAGAGAGGGAGAGCATCTGTACCTGACACATTTGCTTCACTGCCTGCTATTTGAGCCAGGAGGGCAGTGGCATGTCTGCATCTCTCCTCAGTCACATCTGGTTGAGATGTAGTAAGAGATTCTCTGCACAAGATTCTTCCTGAGGGCTATAAGGAGAAGACTCTGCCTCAACATTTGAAGTAAGGGTGGCCAGCAAGAAATGCATCCCTCTTTGTCTTGATTTGTTTTCACCCAAATGCCACGTAGCTGCTTATAGAATGAGATCCGGCCCCCCAGGACATACACATTCCTGCATGTGTTGGGCGCACACATATAGATGTGTGCCTGTATATGGTTTATTAAGAATTAAAAATGCTTCTTTTTGCCTCAGACAGTACTTCCAGTGCTTGCGTTTTCAGTTGGGGGGACTGTGTTTTTAATCTCGCTAATACAAAGAAAACAATGGACCTCTTTCTCTGCTAGCTGTAAAGGGTCATAAGTAAAATGAGTTTTGGCAGCCTCATTCCAACTAGACATGCAACCACATGCAAAAATGACTCTAAATTTAGTATGTCATTTGTCAGGCTTAACCCTTCCCTTCCTCAAAGAAATGGAGCTTATTTGCTATCTTTTTGTAGTCTGTATTTGCAAATTTGTCTTGCTTCCATAAAACTCTGAACTGCAGTAATTTATAGAGGCCTTTTGTTGTGTAATCCTATATTTCTCTTCTGAGTTATGATAAATGTAACTTTATCCCTGCCTCTGGGAACAGGACACAGTACTTTCATGCAAGAATGGGTACATTTAAAACTTTAGTGTTTTCCAAGGAAAAGTGTTTTCCTCTCATGTTCAGATGGGGGTGGATGGTCTTGCTCTTTTGTATGGACCTAAAAAACTGTTGGACTCAACCCTGTGCACTTCTGCAAGTCTCAGTCACCAGTGTGAAAGTAGTTTAATGAAATAAGGTCACTTGGTGTGAAAAACCACTGAATTTAAGTCAGTCCAGAAGTCTTTGAAAAACATTATATTGCACCTGAGACATTAAGCATGCAGCCACTGGTTTAATATCTGCTACAGCAGGACAATCAGGAACTGACCTTCATCTGCAGCTCTTTCCAGCAGGAAAAGAAACACTGGAAACATCTCGGTCTATTTTCCAGCCTGTGAGATTTCTGATATTAATGAGTGTTGTTTTATTTGGTTATCAAAGATAAACAAGCAAGAGGTTCAGTGTAAGATGTAGTTCACATAAGTCTTTAGTTTGTACTATAAAATGGTATCTATAGAGCAGTGCCAGTAATTATGTTGATCAAGGCAAATGGCTTGGATGTATGGGAGAAAGTGGTAGCTTATCCACTTCGAAATGCATTTCTTGTTAAAGTTGATCTGAACTGATCTGACTCTGTCTATGTTTCTCCCTCTTATACTCTTTTTGCTCTCACAATGAAGACAACACCGTTTCCACAGATCCCAGGGGACATTCCTAATTGAAAGCAATGATCATGAGTCATTCCTGTATACTAAGTGAAATACTCTTGCGTGCCTCCCAAGGAATAAAGTGATTAAACCCACTAGAGAAGGGCCCAGGAACTCCTGTTGTCCCTGAAAACCTTGGAATAAAAAATCAAGAAGATAAGCTAGTGGTATGGTATTTTCTTTTAGAACTTATTGCTCCCTAGACTACCAGAGCCCACATACAAAGAGACAGAAAATGGATTGCATTTCTGACAGCTTAAGATTCAGATTTTGTCAACAGGGAATGTTTGTTCTTCTGAACAAACTGTATGCTACACTGTTCTGCTGTCTAGGATATAACAGAATACATATAATGTTAGCCTCGGACAGTGGTTGTTGAGCCAGTGCCAGCCTCACTAATGAGCATGTGGTTTCAATAATAATATGGCTACTTGTAAGATGACTGGCCATAAGCCAAACACTTAATATGGAAGGGGCAACAGATGTAAAAAAGTACCATCCCTGACATGATTGCATTTCCAAAAATTCTCTGGCAAAAAAGTTAAGACTCAGCAAATCGGGATAATGAAGAATCTCCCCATATCAGGAAAGGATGAAGCTTTAACAAATGAATAGGAGCCCTATGAGCTTTGTGCACATATGGTAAAAACTAAGAAATATAAGAGCAATGGTAATAAAAGAACTGATAATTCTTCCTTATGGAAAAAATTCGGACTGGTAATGGAAGATGCCGGTTGGTTAGATTTCCTTTTCCCTTTCTCTTTCCCTTCCCCTTCCCATTCCCCTTTCCCTTTCCTTTTCCCTTCCCCTTCCCCTTTCCTTCCCTTCATTATTTTTTTCCAAAACTGTTGGCATTCCAGACTTGGACTGTGTATCAAGATTGTGAAATGAATTACAGTTTTATAATATTCCCACCACACAGACAAAATGGATTCAATTACATAATGGTAGCATTAAATGTTATTATGAAAGGGATCCAGAGTCTTGAGGCCAGACTTTCAGAAAATCATGATAAGCTGCTTAAAACAGCTGAAATAGCACATTTATAGGTTTTCAAGCAATAGGTTTGCTGAGGGGAGGGAGCACATGAAAGGAGTCATGACGTTTACTCAGAGGCTTTGGTGTGCTAATCTGTTATCAAGGATTTAGTGTGTAGAAAAGCAGTTCCAGAAAGTTTCCAATTTGATTATTACGTCTCAGTCTATATGGTTTAAGGATGTTTTCCGGAGTGGCTGCCATTACAGGAGAGTGCACGTGAGAGGAGTTTTGATGGAAATGCCAGCTCTTAGGCTCCAGCCACAGCAGCAGGGGATGGCCAAGCAGTTCCAACAGAGAGGAGGCAACTGTGTTCCATACAAGGTTGCCGCAACAGTCCCTGCTCAGTCATCCACGGGCTTTCAGGTGACACAAAAGTGCTGAGCTGCTTCCATATAACAACACCCATCTGTTCTGCACTGCTGAGAAGGTCTCTGAGTGGATGGACACCACTGAAACATGAAGCACACTGTTCAGCTCTCCCAGAATGGGGCACACACAGGCAAAGCATTGTTATCTCCCAAAACCCCCAAAAGAATTTAATATTCGTGATATTTAGAGTTGCAGATAATATTTTATGATCATTTAAGAGTGGTTGGGTTTTTTTTTCCCTGCCTGGAGAAAAGGTAGATATGATTTAAACAATAGTAGAAAAGAAGGAAAATAATCCCATAATTTATCTTCCTTTTTTTTTTTTTTTTTGAAAAAGTGTAGAGAAGTTAAAAAGAAGAGGAAATCAGAAAAAAAAAGAGTGGTCAGAACAGAAAAGACTTCAAAACTAAAACAGACAGATGAACTTTCCTGACTGCTAGAACACAAATGTACTGTCATGTTCAGGTAGAGGAATTTTTACCACTTCACAAGAATGAAAAGACATAAATGTTTCCCCTGAATTTTATGGTTCATGATATTGACAAGATTTCATTACAAAGTACAATTTCTATTAAAAATACAATTCCATGACTGTTCTGAAACTTGAATTATTTCAAATAATTCTGGTATAGAGTGTTGCAAATGCTCCAGACTTCTTGTTTTCTTGATTATGTCTCCTTGAATATTTCCCCAAATTTGGATGTGCTAACTCAAATTGGGAAGTTGTATATTACTCACCAGGAAATATTTGTGAAAGCTCCTTGGACTAGAATAATATGTGCCAGTGTTTGGAAATATTTTATACCCCACCTTTAAAGGGATGTTGAGCTGCTTGAGA
>WEKX01010641.1:17884-51452 GCA_013390025.1 Pitta sordida | reverse complement strand
ATATATATATATATATAAGTATATATAAAGAAGTTCATTGGACAAAATTTTCTGTTTTTCAAATCATGGTCTGTATAAAGTCAGAATTGGTCATCATGAGAGTTCTGCATCCATAGAGCACACTGACCTTTGCCTACAAATGTGGGTCTGACTGCCATTACCCACCACTTCCACTGTGAGACTAAATTTGTTTTCTTTATTTTTATTTGAGAAAATCCATGGTCTGAAATTGTGTTTGTAGTCACTGGGTAAAGAGGTATTACCATTACATTTTATCCTTCATGAGTTCAAAGCATGACTTGATTTAAACAATTAACTGTTAGTGCAGTCATATATATTCATCTTCTGTCTCTCACTAATGGTGTGATCATTGTTATTAAACTTCTCACTCATTTAAGAAGGTTTGAGGTAAGGTTTTGTTTATCAAGAGAAGTCCTTCCTTTGGAAATAGTAGTTCCAATCTTTTACCAAACAAGTTTGATAGTCTTCAGAATATCATAAAGCAATCATTTTTTTTTCTGTTTAACTTCACAGACCTATAAAGAAGCGAAGCAGTAGGAGTATAGATGTAAATCTAATTTTTCAGGCAAAACCATTTTGTGGATTTTTCAGAGATTGTTTGGGAAAAATATTATTTTGGGGAAAATATGTTTCATTATTGTTGCAGTAGAGTCTTCAAAACAAACCTATATAAACTCTAAATAAAGGGAAAATCAGGTCTCAGTAATTAGTATGTAGCATCAAATTATAAAATGCTGGCTGATTTAACTTTGGTTGGAGTTCTCATATTTGGTAACTATGGTATTCCATTCTTGCTGAATAATATAGCTTGCTATTTTTAATAGGAGTCTTCTAAAATAAATTGAAGACCCTTTAGAAATTTTGCAAGTAAAATCTCACATTTAATTGTTGCCAGGAAGCTGATTGATGTATCTGTATTGTGAGACCATACAAAGCTTCACAGCATACCTTCTTGACATACTTAACTGTTACACTGTCAACCCTCTTGCACTTCGTGCCCCCCGTATTGTGGCTTCAGATCTTAGTGGCTTGATTTTTTAGCTATGAAGGAAACCCATTTTCACAACTGCGCATGCGCAACCTGCCACTGTGGTGGTGGCCGCGGCAGGAGAAGCAGTGGCGCAGGCAGCGGTGGCGGCGCAGGGGCGGGCGGCAGGGGCGGGGGTGTGGCCGCCATTCAATGCGGAAGTTGGGCTTCACGGACCCCGATTAAGACCACGGGTCCACGATATAGGAGACCCAACTGCAAAAGCAATATCAAAGTTAATCATGCAAACCGTACTTCTATTTGAGTGTAGAACCAGAAAAGACAGATGGACAGCAACCTTAGAAATCAAGATTTGAAAAGTTAAACTCAAAGTTAAAATTTCAACATGATTTAAAATAGATATGAAATTAAATACATGTGGCCAGAGAGGAACAAAGAAGGCTTATCTTCCTGTCCATCTCCCCAGATAGTTAGCACATGAATGACTGGGAAGATCATATCCTTAGAAGTGTTCTTGCAAAACAACTCACCAGGGACCAACCATAACCATGTGGATTGTGAAATGTTTGTTGCTCTTGTATCAGTGGTGTGTTGTGGTATTATGATGTAGACTTTAGGTTTTTGTGTTGTGTGAGAAAGTACTAGCAGGTCAGCCACAGCCTTTTTTTTTTTATGTTAGTGAAAACCCATTTTCTCCATTTTCAGTTATTGATTGATAGAAAATGATGACTCTGTGTCCTTGTCTGGATAGAAGTGTGCTAAAAGTTTCATGTGATTGACAGCATAATTGGCAAGAGGGAAAATGAGATGGAGAGTGAAAAAGAAACTGAAAGATGCCAGAAATTGAGTAAACACAGGACAGGATTAAACTGATTATTTTAAAACCATGCAGTAAACTGGAGAAGGACTAAATGTCTTTTATTTCCATTATTTCTATATGCTTTTCTATGAACAATTTTCAAGTTGAATATTGAGTGTCCCAGTGTTAACTATTTACTCTTGCCAGTTTTGGAAGGACATGAAGGAGCTTAGCATCACTTTCTAAGACTCTGGGCCTGCATGAGCAAAGTTTCAGGGCTATTGTTAAAGGAATTTCTACACTCGGTAGCAGAAGAAAATATGGCAGTCTGTCATATAGCAGCCACAAAATTATTCTACGAAGAAAACTTGTATTTTTTGTTTCTATGGAAGAGTCTTTACAAAAGACTTTACAGAAGAGTATTTACAAAAATAAAACAATAATAAAGAATTCTTTTCCCAGTCTAACACATTATTTATTTTTTTTATGCTCGTGCCCACAACCTGTCCTCTCCCTTTTCAAAACAGACCATGGAAATACCTTTTTCTGGCAACAATCAGAAGGCATGGCCTTTTTACTATATGTTTTTCTGTATCTACAGATGCAGCAGCTTGAGAGGCAAGTCATAGATGCTGATCGCCAAGCAGAGAGAGCATTTCAGCAGGTATATACTATATTCATTGCAAAATATCTCCACTAGCTCTGTGTGTGGTACTGCATGCATAAAGTGACATCCAGAAAACTGCTGTTTTTCTGAACTACTTCTCAAAACGGTGAAGACAGTTTCTTTTACATTATTGATTTGTCATACCAGAGATGTTCTAGTACCTTTCTTTGCTCACTCTCCAGTTCAGGTCAATAATGTCAAAGCTAACATTGCCAGTCAGAAATAAATAGGTGTAATGAGCCTCTTCATTGATGCATCATGAGTCTATGATATCTGATGCACATGGAAACAAAAGGGAGAGGAAACAGTGACCTATTTTAGAAGATCTGTAAAACAATAAAAAAAGGCTATTCAATACAATCTCGAAATAGGACTATTTTATTCTACTCTTGTAGAAATGTCATCATCTAAAGAAGGAGACCGTGGCTAAATATTTAACCAAAGTTGCTTTCCAGTTCCAAATTGCAGATACAGCTACTGTAGACATTTTATAATTACATATATATCTGATATTCTTGAAACATTTTTCATATCTTACTGTGAGACAGATAGAAACTGAAAATTATAAGACTAAAATTGGTCATGTACTAATTTGGAGTTAGAAAACATTCCTGACTGCAAGCCAAGTACTTTTAAGCCATTATTTAGAATGTTACTGATAACTTGGTGGGGGGTTTTACAGTGTGCAATTGTTTATTTGCTAAAACATTGTTTATCAAGCCTAACTACAGCTCCCTGCAGTTTGCAGTCTTCCCACATTGGCATTTCTAAAAGCGTGTGTGTTACAAGACTAGAAGCCTCTTACAGATACTAATAAAATCTGTATAAGGTCTTTCAGTGTTTTGCCAGTCCTGTTCGTACTGGATGCATAGGAAGACATAATGAACTGTGGGATTTCTTCTAAAATAGGCTTCAAGACTTTGCAGGGTTATCTTGAATGTTAAGCGTGGAGGTAATTTTAGCAATCTGTTTTGTCATTAGATTACTACCTTTGACTTGGAATATTATGTTTCTTAAACTTTTATATTTGACTTTTCAAATAGGTGCAGGTGATGGAAGAAAAACTAAAAGCAGCAAATGTTCAAACGAGTGAATCAGAAACCAGGCTGTACAAGAGATGTCAAGATCTGGAGATCCTGATACAAGATAAAAATGACATAATACAAAAATTGGAGAAACAGCTTGAAGAACAGGTTAGAAATAATGGCGTTACAGAAGAGGAACATCCATTCCGTTCTTAATCATATAAAAGGAAAATAAAAATTAAGATCAATAGAAGAAAGAAAAGTTTAGCATGATTTCTGTGGTTTGATTAAAGAGGTTCCCATGAGAAGTGTATAATTTGAATAATGTTTATTCACTTGTGAATTGCTCTAGCTTCCTTTGAAAGAACATCTAAATTTTAAGAGGGGAAAGATGTTCTTCCTCATCAGTATCTCCCCTGAAAAGCTTTAATTTTTCCTAGAGGAAAGAGGAACACCAGCCTCTGTGAAAGCCCTATTCCTTGTGTTTTTTTAAATTGCCATGTATTGCCCAGGAGCCTGAATTACTTCAAGCAATCTTAGGATTTGTGTCTAAAGATACTACTCAGACAGACTGTATTACTCAGTGAAAAATATGCTTATGTCAATTTTTTCCAGAAGCAAATAAGGCTGGAAGAAGCAAAAATCATAGAAGAAAAAGCAGCTAAAATAAAAGAATGGGTGACTGTCAAGCTTCATGAGGTATAACTCTTGCTACAATACTTACACAGAAAATATAATGATGTGACTGGATATCCCTTGGACTTTTTGGCTGTTGAAGGCCTTTGTGCCCTAGTAAAAAAAAATCAAAAACCAAAAAGCAAACAAGCTCCCCGCTAAAAAACTTTGCAGTTTCATTGACCTATATAGTTATTTGCTTGAAAGAGGAAAAATGAAAACAACAGCACAGAGAGCAGAGCGTCCATGTCACTTAAATTCTGATGTCTACTTTGGTCAGTTAATATGTCTGGGTTCTCTTTATGGAGAAAGGGTCCAGAACTGCTCTCTGGAATGTCAGCTTCTCCAGTAGCTGAGAGAACTTAGCTGGCAAACTGATCTTGCTCAAGCAGATGCCTAAAGTGTGAATAAACTCCAGAAAGCTGACCAGCTCTGCTGGGGCCTGGCAGAAAAAAGGACTTGATCATTTTTTATGTCACAATGTCCACAGTACTCGTAGTCATGAATAGTTTCAAAGGCACCAGTTCCAGTCTCAAGAGACTTGTGACCCATTTTTCTCTGCCATGGTAAGATAACCATGTCTTCACCCTGCCTAAGGCTGCCAGTTGTGGTGTGCAGCAGTGCTTTCTCCTCCCTGTGCATAGAATTTAAAGTTCCCTGTAAAAGTTAAAGTCTCACTCTGTTGTGGTTATCTGGAAGTTATACTCACTCCAGTTGAAAAACAAGTAAATTATTATTTTTCAAGTAAGAAACTAGTAGAAATAACATTTACTTTCAGCCTGTGTGGGGAGTTTTTAAAATAATTTAATGAAAGTGCCATTAAATTTAGCTAAAAATTACCTCAAAAAAGTTTGCAGAAACTCAAGTATGACTCAAGCTATTTACTTAGTTCGAAACATGAAGAATCTCAAACTAGTTCCACTTTTGTGACTAAGTGTCACTCAGTGGGAACTGGAATTATTGGTTCTCCTCTGTCATAAGATATTCAGATTCAAGTCTCATTGCCTAATTTGGAACAGGAATACAAATCAAAATCTTTTACCTCCCAGTAGTGGGCTACAGCAGTGGGTTGGGTTTTTTCTTCCTGTAGAAAGACTTTTGCTCTGTATAAAGTTTGTTGGCACCTACTTTTATTTTTTTGTTTTATTATTGCTGTGACATGGTGAGAGGCACTGATTCCTCTGCTTGCTCTTGGGTTTGCCAAATGGCACAGCAGTTTATAATTCTAGCTCTGTGCTTTTAGTAAAAATGCCAGTGCAGATATTTTTTTTCTTCTTTATTAAGGATTTTTAAAGAAGTCTTGAGTTTACTTGGTTGTGGAAATGATTTTAACCGAAGTTGAGCAAATAATCATTGCAAGAAGTCTCATTGTTCAGAATAAACAAATGCCTAGACTGGCATTAAGAGAAGTAGCAGAGAGGAGGTTATCATTTGAACTATGTAACTCTATCCTGAGACACCCAGAAAATCAGACAAAATCTAAAGGATGTAATGACTTTAAAAGTTGTTTCACCAATGGATGAGATTACATTTATATGCTTTTAGTTAGAGGTGGAAAATCAGAACCTTCGCTTGATCAACCAAAAGCAAACCAAAGAGATGAAAACAGTACAATCTAAACTGCAAGGTAAATGTACAAATCTTTAAAAAATTTCTCTCTATATGCCATACTTCTGTCTATTCCCTATTAATTTGTGCATCTACATGATTGAAAATATTCTGTGAAATCACAAAGGTTTCAGGTAGCATGGATTGACATCAGAGGGATTGTACTTTAAGGTTTTAGGAAGGAATTTGTTTTCTTTCTGAAAATACATGCAGACAAGTCACAACTGGTTTTTGTTGGGTGAACAGGTATCTCTATAGTTTCAGAGGTTCTACAAGTAGTAAGATTTTACTGGACTAATGACAGATCTTTCCTTTCCCTTCTTTAAAGCATAAGTGGTTTTAGCACTGTTTAGGAATACATGAAGTCTGCAGCTGCTTTTTCTAGCAAATAGTCAGCTGAGAATCAGAACTCTAATCACATTCTTTTAATTACTACACTTGACCACAGTGATTAAAAATCTTAATTCAGCCAGAGTACCACCAGGTTGTTCTTCAAGTGGATACAGTAAATTAAAAATAATAAATTGTAAGCAGAAGAAAAAGGAATATCCCCGCCAAAGAGCACTATTTCCTATTACATAATCAGAATTGAACTTTATTTGTCCCCATGTTGCCTGTTCACCAACTTTCTTAAGTCTGTCTGAAGGTTCACACAGTCTTCTCCATACTTGGTTGATCTGACAATTTACTATATTGTGAAGATGTTGTTATTTTGCTACTAGCCTTTATTTCTTGATAATGTATCTCACATATACATGTAAAGACATAAGAACCTATTTAGAAATGTGTGTAGATATGTGAGTGTAAACACACATAGTATGCATAGTACATGAAAATGTGAATATTTACAAAATATATATACAATATGAAGCTTTTAAACTAAGATGCACCTTTCTGTTAATGAAGAAACTGGATTGTTTTGCTTCTTTGCTGTTCTTTTGATTAGAAGCAATTAGAAGCAATTCTGCACTTCAGCACTTAACAGCTGTAGTCATTCTCTTCTGTGAGATCTATTCAAAGGTTTTTGAGACTCTAAGAAACTGTCAGCTGGTTTTCAATGTATAATTGCTAATATGCTTAAAAATGTTAAGAAATTTATTATTATTTGCAATGTCAATGCCAGATGTAAATTATGAACACATGATAGTGTTTTAAGCAGTTTACAGGAAAGTGCAAGGGTGTTTTGTTCCTGGATCTGTCGCAGGGATTTTTATGAACAGGGATGGACAGCATTATTTCCTATCAGTTTCTGGCAGAATAACTGTCCTTAAGGACAGATTTCATGTTCTTGAGGCAGTTCAAAAATTTGTGCTTTCACTTTGACTTGAAGTCCTACATATATACCTTCTAAGCCTGGTAACTTACTTTGCTGTATTTGCTGTAGCACCTACTGCAGATTCTCCTAATTTTATGCGAAGGGAAGGTCATCACCTATTTTAATACTATTGTTCTACAGTATTTTTCATATTATATATTCTAGAACAGCCCCCAGGTTTAATTGCAGTAATAGCGGAATAAAATCAGGTATTACTGCTAGGTTTTCATTTTGTATTACGTGCATATTTTATATCTTATTAATGTGAAATTGTTAAAAGATTTTTCTTTCTAGATTAAAAAATCAATTTTTAAGAACTAGAAATATAGGTTTCTTTTGATATGGGAAGGTATCAGATTTTTATTCCTATAATAAATATTTTACTCTCTTTTTTCCAAATTTTAATTACCTTAAGACCCCCTAACTTTACACTGCAGAGCAGTAGCATAGCTTGCTGTATCCCGTTAACACAAGATTTCTGAATTACTCTTCAGAAGCTACTGGCAAGAAATCTGCTACTTCAACACAAAAACCTGGAGAGTGTCAGCGACTAAGCAGTTTGACTTTCGGATGCTTTTCAAATAGAGCAAGAAGTCCTCAACCATCTCCTAAGTTTGAAGAAAAAAATAAGTCTTCATCTAAAGAGTTAGAAGGAAAAAACACGCCAGGTACCTAGTCACAATTATTGCCATTTTGTTATGACTAACCATCTGTTTTCGAAGTAGACTACAGTACTCTCTTCCTCTTCTGTGCTTCTCTTCTATTCCTAGGAAGAAATGCTGTTGAGCGCTAGAGTCTCTCTGATACCACTAACACAGTATTTGGCAGTGTGTGGTGGCTGATGGATGTTTGGGCTGCAAAGGAAAGACTTTGTTGTGGCCCAGGTTTGCTCTGGAGTAGCATAAGGAGTTTAGGGCTCCCAATCCCCCAGGGAGAGCTGTTACCTGTATACTCCTGGGTACAATCCCACTTAAGTCCAGTTTCTGTATGTTTTCTTTATGCTATTAATTGAGTCACAGTGTTGTTTTTATGCTCTAACTCAGCATGATCGACTCAGTAATTTTTCAGTAGTATGATGAAATTCAAAAGAAACGGAAGATATTCTCAGGCATCCTTTTGCAGCAGTTTCCTGTCAAAGAAAGCTCCCTGATCAGTTCACACAGTTTCCCTCACAAGCCCTGAGATATGGTACTGCCAGCAAATTGGCATGTTGTCATGCTATTCCAGGCGTAAGTAAGTCCATTGAAGTTTGCTACTTCTCTTAAGCAAAGAAAAGCTCAGGTGGGTGTGCACTTGGGAGCTGGACTAGATGATCCTGTGGGTCCCTTCCAACTCAGAATAACCTGTGAGCCTGTGAAGGAGACTGCTGCCCTTCACTGAGTCCCACAATATGACCTCAGTATTTCCTCCACAGTTAATCATGGTATCCAAAATGGCAAGTGAAGGTCTGTAGAAAATCAGAAACAGAAAGAGAACCTGTGAATATTTTGTGTATTTATATATCACCGTGTTCATTATAAAGGTGGCTGTGTATTATTATTTCCATTTTTATAGGTGAGGGAATTGAAGTAAGTAATTTTTTCAAGGGAAGGGTTAAGAAATAGAACCTTAGGATTGCCTAGATGGAAACAGATCAACTTTTGGGATTGCATTACTTTAATGTGGAGTAACTTAAAATCTTCACCTTATCCAATCCACTTTAACCTCATACAGCTATTTAACATTCCCAAATGGCTGTGTAGAAAAACCCTAGCTCTTGAATCTGTTTTAGCTCAGAAGCATGCAGCCCTCACTAGCCCGTTGCAAACTGCAGCTGTCTCTTGCAAAACCAGGTAAAAGTGAACAGCACAAACAAAGCTATTTTTAGTATAGTGTCTTTCCTTAAGTATTTTCCATGAGCCTCCCTGGTATATAGCTTAAGCATTCACCATTGGGAATATAGTAATAGCTTGCAGAAGAAATTTCTGTGTATAAACACTGTAGAAATGTTCAGAATACTTCATTTTTTAATGAAAATATTTTCTGACACACTTTTATTAGATTTTAATTTTTCTTAGATTTAAGAAAGCAGCTGAATTTGTATGCCCTCTTAAGTCTTTGGCTTTTTGGTTTTGTTTGTTTGGTTTCATACATACATGGTTTACTTTAAAATATGGCTCTAGTAGGCTTATCTTTACATTTATTGCCATTTTTAGTTCAGCTAGAACTTTGAGTAATTTTTTTGGCAAACATAATTGCAACTTCAGTCACTAAAAAAATTATAAATGTGTATTCTTAATGTTCATTATTTACAATATTAAAAATCTGAAATATGCTTACACATTTGAAATCATTACCTACTTACTATTTGTAGACATGACAACAAAACCCTTTATCAGTCATGTTTGCTAAAGTCATTTTCTCATGTCCATTATATTTCACCTCTAGAGAAGGATATCCTGGAAACTACCTTTGCTGGTCCTGCACATGAGACAGACAAAGGTCAGAAGTCATTGCAGCATAATTCTTCTGCTTCAGAGCAGAACAAAAATGTGAGAACAAGCTGTTCATCCAAAGATGTCGACAGCGACATGTCAAAGAACTCGTGCACTACTGGGAGTGACTGGAGCTCAGACGAGGATGGAGGAGACAATAAAGGACTGAAATCCAGGTGTGCATCGACTCTTTCAAGCCACACATCTGAAGAAAATGCCAGGTACAGTAGAGTGGGAAGTGAAATGTATTTGACAGCATCTGATGACAGTAGTTCTCTATTTGAAGAAGAGCGTTTTGGTGTTAAGAGGACTCAGCAAAAGAAGTTATACTCCTGGCAGCAAGGGTCCCAAAGAAAAGGCCAGAACAATCCAGGTGGAAAGTGCAACTCTGACTTCACAAGTAAAAAGAAAGACCAAGATAGTTCTTCAGATGAGTTAAATAAGAAATTTCAGTCTCAGAGGCTAGATTATTCATCCTCATCCAGTGAAGCAAATACCCCAAGTCCAATTTTAACACCTGCTCTGACACCCAAACACCCAATTCTAGCATCTTCTGCAGCTTCTCAATGCACAAATCCATCAGATTCTCCCTCAACTTTGCCACCTCCAAAATTACGGACCCCTAATGTTTTTAGTCTAAACTCAGCATTAGCAAAGAAACATCTAAGCCAGCCCCAGCTGAGTTCTGACAGAATGTTTGGTAGAAATAGAAATGCCATAAGCATGATCCGTCCATGGAGACCTCAGGAAACAGACATAGATCTGGTGGATGGAGAAGATACTGATATTTTAGAGAAAATGGAGATTGGCTGTGATGAAGGAGTGTTTACCTATGACTGCACTGAAGCACAAAATGCTGAAGCCCAGGAACCTTGTGATATGACAAAAAAGGGTGCTAGCAACAAACCTCCAACCCCTCCATTACATCGCTTTCCTTCCTGGGTAAGTGTGAATATAGATATTTTTCCCACTCGTGAAACAAACTTATTTTCATGCCTGTCTTCTGTGATTTTTGTTGCCCCTTATTTTGCTATTTCTCTGTTTAATGCCAAGACAGGGTGTTACCTTAATCAGAACTAAGACTAAAATCTCAGAAGCATGTTTTATTTTAAGCACAGTATTTCTGCCATTGAAAAACAGTCACTATTTTGTAGATAAGACCAATATTTTTCATGTCACATCTATGTTGCACATATCCTTTTGAGTGTATCAAAGGTCATTATTTGTATGACTGCATTTATTTATTTATTTGACCACCGACACAGCCTAAGAATGATGGTGTGAATGCCCTTGCTCTAACTACTGTACCACTCAAAATCTAGATAATTAAGTTGACAGAAGACAACCAGAGATTACAGAAGTTATTGATCACATTTCCAAGTAAAATTTTAAAGCCATCAGTCAGGATATTAAAATAGATATTAATATGTCTTACACAAAATCCAAAATTAGTTGTGTCAAGATTCTGCCGTTCCACTGTCAGAGATTTATTAATGATTCAGAGATGAATAATGCATTAATGTAACACCTTCTCTTATGTATATATTTTAGAGCATTTTTTCATTATAGATTTTCTTATTGTAGTCTTCTAACACAAAATGGTTGAAAAGTTGTCATCTAATGGCATTTCTTGATGTGTATTCTTAACATACAATCTTCCATTTAAAACATTCTAGCTGTAGTTTCTTTGGCACATGATAACAGTTCTTTTAAAAATAAGTTACCTACAGGGCAAGCACTGTATGGAAAAGGTTGAAACACTAAGAATATGATGGGTGTGCAAATAAAAGGGCACATTTTTCAGCTGCTATTGACAATGTCATTTTGTGAACCACTTTAGCATGTAGTTGCAGTAACAGAAAGGCTAGGAGGCTAAACAGATGAAAAGTAATTGTTGTGTTTCAATTATCTACCATCAAATCCATTCTGCCTGTGTAGGAAAGCAGAATTTATGCTGTAGCCAAATCTGGTTTAAGGATGTCTGAAGCTTTCACCCTGGAATCTCTTAATAAAAGTAAGTGATTTAGTTGTTCATTGTCTCATCAACAAAAAATCTCTTTTTACAGTGATGTGTAAGCAAAGACCTCTAAAGTGATTTTATGAAGATTTAGATACCAGCTGTTTAAGACCTGGATGGTTATTGTTTATCTTTCCAGTGTCCACTGTTGCCTTACCTTTTGATTTTGTTCTGCATTTGTAGTTTGTTAGCTCCAGTTCACTTTGCAATTCATGTTGAAGATTCTATACCTGGTACCAGGGTAAGAGCTTATACTTTGAATTTTAAAAGGATTACTGTTCATGACTGCAATTTTATTTATGCTTCTTAAAACCCATTGTAAATTTCAAAAAGTTACAGATCTCCTATCCACAGCAGTTCATGAGTCAGTTTGCTTTTTACAGCAGTTATACAATGCAAAAAAGCATAATAAATGTATTTGAATTTGTTTACTTGAGGGTTAAGAAGGTCATTTATAGAATATGTTGCTTTTTTTAGGTGCTGTTTCATTAACTTCATGCTCCTTATCCAGATTATATACATCTCTGATATATAAGAACATGACCACTCCTGTCTACACCACTTTGAAAGGGGTAACTGCATTACTATTTAAAGGAAATTTTTAAATACTATTGGGCTTCATATCCAGGAAGTTGCTGTTTTATGTTTGATACTACCATGCCAAGTATATTGTAAGTTGATGTTTAGAGATCACAGAAGCTCAGAAGTAATAAAAATATCAAATAGCAGGGGGAAAAAAGGTATTGCTTATGAAATGTTACCCGCCTAGGTCAGTTCTTCTTAGGTTCCTTGCTGGTTTTGTCCAAAGGCTTGTTAATTATTTACCAGAAACACATGGTGTTCAATGTCATAATTAAAAGCATGTGTATGTGTAGAAATTCTTTGTGTCAGTGCCAAAACTGTTTCTAGTCACATAACCAGCAGTAACTAATCACAGAATTGTTTGTTTCTGGCAGCCTTTTGTGATTTGGAAAGACCCATGCCTTGAGCTACCTCAGGTTTCTGTTTTAAAGTGTGGGTGTGGTTGAGTATACAGAGGGACTGCAGTTCCATGTTAGGATTTTTGTGCCAAAACTCACAACCCGAGCAAGAACAGCTTTGAATATTATGAAGCCAGCAGAGCTCTGCCACAGTATGAAGGAAATGACTGATAGCCTTTATGCAAAGTATCAAAAGATGTTGTGTTCATTTCTGCAGAAAGCAACTCAAATAAGCAACAGCCCATTTATAGATGAATCATCAGGGTCTGAGGAAGAAGACAGCTCTCGGTCCAGCTCAAGGACTTCTGAGTCTGATTCTCGAGGCAGAAGTGGCCCGGGCAGTCCTCGCGCTCTGAAACGAGGTGGGCAAAACTGTAAGAACAAGCAACATCTGGGACGTTTGGAAAACTAGGCAGTTTACATATTTTAGAAACTGTGGACATCTTAAATCTAGGCTTTTATCCCAGCTCTCAAAGCCTAGATCTATTATTCAAGCAGGAAAAAGGACTCTTTAAAGATGGCTTTCTTTTTGTTGGTGTTACTAGAGAAGTCTTTTTAGGGTATCAAATCTAGCAGCTGGCTGTTGCCATGGGGGAAAAGTGAATTGTACATTTAAAGCAAGAAAACCATTCAATCCATACTGTGTCACGCCAAGGACTTTCTGTGACCTTTAACAGTAGATGAGTAAAAGTGACACAGAAAAAAAGTAATTGCTATCAGAACCCCCACACACACATATACTGAAGTTTATAAAACAATTTCACGTGGTCAAAAAGCAGGTAGAACAGTTCTCTCAATAAATTATTTGGTTTTGTCACCTCATGCAATACAAGACTTCTTCCATTTTTACAGTGCTTGTCTCAAAGTCGGGCGCAAAGATTTAGTTAAAACACTTGAATCTGGTAACGCTCTGTGGTTCATGAAAGACAAATCTCATAGCTCTAGGTAGTTGTGTGTTCTGCATCTGCAAAATGGAAATAATGTGCTTCATGATATTGAAAGGTACAGTGCTTTCTCATGGAGTGACATTTTCAGTGTTACATCCCTGCAAGTGTTTATTCCCTGGGTTGACCAAGGGAGACTAAGATCCCAGTGAGGCCATATATTGCTTTAGAATTGCAAAATAACATTATTAAGAAGTCTCTATTACACAGGTAAAAATCCCATTTAGCAGCATCTCCAGTCACC
Source organism: Pitta sordida (assembly GCA_013390025.1). NCBI lineage: Eukaryota > Metazoa > Chordata > Aves > Passeriformes > Pittidae > Pitta > Pitta sordida. The sequence goes on along the minus strand of WEKX01010641.1, from coordinate 37,695 downwards.
CTGGAGCAGATTGACAGAGCCACCAATCCACCTGGTGTTTTCCAGTGCCCCCCACATATGGAGTCCAGTCTTGTTTCCAATGACGTAGTTAAAGTTTTGCTGCCCTAGTGTGAAAAGGACCCATAGTTCCTGCTTCCCAGCAACATCATCTTGCTGAGCAAATGCCAGTGCCATGGCTGCAGATGCATCTCACGTTGCATGCTTATACAACAGGAAACCCAAAGTGGGTGATTTAAAGCTGATTTCCCCTACAATTTGTATCTGTGGAACCATTCCCATTGTTCTTGCTTTCTTCCCATAAAATAGTCTTTGCATTGTTTCATGTGTGGAACCCTTTTTTAACCACAGAACACATATGTGTGTATCTTCGTTGAGATCACATTGTTTAAAAATCTAGGCAGTCATACATTTCACCGGAGGCATAATTAACTTGCTGAATATTTGTTATTAAATGTTTTTGACTCTTCATTTCAATCTTGGAGGTACAACCTTGCAGAGCAGAACACTAGTACTTAAAAAAGGGCATGTTCATATGTATGAAAATATTTCTATGTTGAGGGAGGAAGGAGTTCGAATTTTTATTGCTGGTTCACTAGACTTGAAAAGAGGGTGCATTTGTTTCAGTATTAAAGCTAATAAACTCTAAAAACCACCTGAAATGTGGAATTCAAATTTTTAGAAAACCTCACTATAAAAATTCATACTCATTGCAAAATACAGTCACCTGCAGTCAACACAAATCAGATCTTGAGCACGGCTGCATGCAGTTGCATGAGAAATTCAGAAACTAGAGCATATGATAGAAAGGGGAGGTGCAAAGTTGCTTTGTTTAATTAAAAATCTTGTTTTGTTTTCTAGAGAATGAGGGAGTAACTCCCTCCTTAGAAAAGCTGGGTAATATAACAGGTGATAATATATAGAAGACATTTTTTTGTTGTTTTATTCACAAGGGACTTAAACTGGTTGGTTTTGAATAAAATGAGAATCAGATATTAGCACTCTGCTAATAGTTCAGTGTGCTGGTATTTTAAAAAGTCCTTGATTCCTGATGGATTTATGTTGATACTTGTGTTTGCCTGCAGATTCTATTCAGGAGTTCTTTCCGTGTCAGTATTCTGATCTCAGTTTTTTCTAATGTAATAAAAACTATATAAAGAATTATCTTTCTTCTTTTTCCTCAGGTGCGTCTCTGTCTTCTGTGACCTCAGAAAGTGACTATGCTATTCCTCCAGATGCATATTCAGTAGATACAGACTATTCAGAGCCAGAGCAGAAACTTCCTAAGACCTCATCCTCATCCAGTGATAATGGGAAAAATGTGAGTACCGACATGTTGTGAAGGGCACCTGTGGTGCTGTGTGTGTATTTATGTTCAAAGACTGCTACCAAACCTTTATATTCAGTCTTGCTGACTTCAGAGACTGCCTTATGTGTACAATTAGGAAAATATACCAACAGTAAGTTAACCGTATAAGGCTGTAATTATTGACAGAAAATGGAGGATAGTTCTGAGCTTTCTATATAATGAAGGAAAATAGGGTGACAACTCCAGGAAAATAGTTCAAAGTATTTAAGATTTCCTTTGGTGTAAACAGGTCTGGTATCAGGTTGCATATGAAATACTAAATTCATTTTTAAGTTATTATTTGAATATTCAGGAAAACAGAAGGGCATTCCAAGAAAGCAGTGAAGGCATCCCTAGAAATTTATGTGCAGTAACACATTTATATATTTTCTTCGTACAGGAAGAACTTTACACATCAAAGAAATCATAAGTAGCTTAATATACGAGGACAGGTCAAAGCAACCAAACCACTATGGGGTATTGGTCAGGCCCCAGGAGTTTTTTAATGGCTCATGTTAGTAGTTAGTGTCTTAACATAGAAGTGCATTGACTGTGGTGATGAACATTATTTTAAGCTTTCTCCACGGGGCAAAAACTGTGAACTCTGTCCTAATGGTGGACACACTAAAAGTTTAATTACGAGGAGCTCTGAGTTTTAGCTCTTTATATATGGTGTGTAGGTTAGGCCCTGAAGGTGGGAAAAAAACATATTCATTTTGTTCCTTTTGTTCCTTATAAATAATTAGAAAATAAAATAAAAAATCATCATATTCTTCATTCTTTTGTGTTTTGGGTCAAATCACACTCCTTCATGTACTATAACAAAGTAGGGATATTAGTTATCCCACATGCATGACATTTGTGTTAATTGATGCTTGTAAAAACTTTGTAATTGGACTGAAAGTCTCATCAAATACTCTAATTATTATTTAGCATGCTTTTAAGTCAGCAATATATCTGCGTGTGTTTATACATATTTCTGAGGGACATAGATATATATGTGTATCTAACTTTTTATCTAACTTGTAAATGAATAGGAACCTTTGGAAAAATCTGGATACTTGTTAAAAATGGGTGGTAAAGTAAAGACCTGGAAACGACGGTGGTTTGTGCTTAAAGGAGGCGAATTACTGTATTACAAATCTCCAGTAAGTACATGTAACTTACCTGCTGTCTGATATTAGATTGTTTTACTGAGAATATAGGGCTACTAGAAGGAAAAGAAATGCCTTTCTGTTGTCTGAGCTGTTAGAGAGTGAGTCAGGACTCATTTCCTCAACAAGTGTACAAGGTACTCTATGCCTAACTAGAAAATATTTAGCAAGATTAATGTTTAAAGGAGTTTTGTAATTATTTCTTGCTATTTGTTTGTAGGTTTAAAATATTCCTTCTCCATTCTTTTCGTACAGAGTGATGTTATTAGAAAACCTCAAGGTCAAATTGAGCTAAACGCATCCAGCCATATTGAAAGAGGCGACGGAAAACAAACAATTCAGGTACTTTCTTGTCTCCCCTGTTTCAGCATTCTCTCAATCTCCAGAACCAACCCTATTGCACTGGAAGTCCAGGTGTGGACTTGGAATTAAATAAGTGCCCTTTGTTTGCAACCAAAGAATCATTTCAGATACCGAAAATAAAAAAAGGCCTGCATGGAGTCTTTGTATTGCTACCAAGGTCAGTTGTAACATATGACAGGGAAATAGAGTAGTCTTGGGGCCAGCCATTGGGGTTGAGAGAAGTTGTTTATCTGAAAGGAGATAAATTGAGTTTTCTCAACTTGCTGTCCTGGTACTTTTCAAATAAAGAGTTAGAAAGGTTCTGCTTGCTCTGCCTGGAGTTTCATTAGTGAATCATATGTTTCATTAATGAAAGGTACCTTGGGGAAAAACCTCAAAGTTGTGAAACTACATGGGGTAACATACGTTACAACCACTGTAGGGTTCAATGTATAAAGTTCTTGAAGCTCAAGACTTTTCTGGTACTATGTAGCTGACCACAGAAAAACGAACATACTACCTGACTGCAGATTCTCCCAACATCTTAGAAGAATGGATCAAAGTACTGCAGAATGTTCTTAAAATACAGGCTGCCAGCCCACTCTTTATACAGTCCGAAATCAAGCCAACCATGAAAGGATTACTTACAAAGGTAGGAAAACTCTTCTTTCCCCAGTATGCTTTATTCCAAATTTCTTAAGAACAATAGCCAGATGGGAACGGCCATACAGTAAAAGAAATACAAACAAAACAGACATGTATTTTCTTTCCTAATACTTTACAATGTGAACAGTCCAGAGGACCACCAGCTCACCTACACTGAGCAGTGTTTTTCTTCCAGTTATTTGATTTGATTTGGGTTTTCTTTTTGACTTCTTAATTCATTCGTTCCTGTGTTGAGTTCTCCATTTGCACTTCAGTGGTATCCTAGTTCAGTAGCTGACTGACCTCACCTCAAGGGAGTGCTTTCTTTTTCCATATTACTCACTGGGACAGATTATTTCAAGTTAAGAAAAATATTGAATAAAAGGAATTATTTTTCTTTCAATTTTTCATTTCCTTAACTTCCATTAATTTAGGCCTGATTCAAAGTCACATGAAAAACACTGGCCTTATAGGCTTTAGATAAGTGTCTCATCTAATGCTTTGATTCTTATGCCATTAATAGAGTTATGCAGTTTTCATTTTTGTCTAGTAATATGGAAACAAATTTGAACCAAGGCATTTATTCCTAATATTGCCAAAGTGCAGAGATGATGAAAAGTAGCCTGTATTTCTCTGGCTGTGCTTTTTCCTAATGTTCTCTAATTGCAGGTGAAACATGGATATTCCAAAAGAGTTTGGTGTACTCTAGTTGGAAAAATTCTGTATTATTTCCGTAATCAAGAAGACAAGGTAGGTCCCTTTCTTGTTTTTTCAGTGAATGTAGACTTTAAACAGTAACTTACACCTTTATTAAGGTACAGGTGGCTTAAGCATTATACAGAGACTGTAAACTTGGAAGGTTCCTATCTAATGGCCAGTAATCCATGGCACATCCACTGGCTCCTATGGGATGTGATATATATTCTACATCTTATCGGCAGCTGAAGTGGAACACTGCTGTGCAAGAGTTCAGGTGTCCCTTTCTGTCAGGCATGAGACTCATCAGAAACAGCGTAGCTGTCCTGTACTTCTGGAAGCAGACCCTTTCTAATGTATGTTTGCAGAGTGGGCAGTGACTGCAAGTTTCAGGAAGGTAAATGTTCTTTTTATCCCTCAGTTGACTTCTGAATCCTGTTCTTTGCTATGTCACTGTACCTCCACAGTGCTCCAAGAGCTAGGAGACTTCCTAGTCATAATTTCATCTGTCCCTTTGCTCTCAAGAAATATCTCTTTAATGGAGGTGGGTCAGAAACAAGATTTTGGAACAGTCCACTGAGCCGTTATAAGTAACTACTAAAAAAATATAGAAATTCTCAATTTTTTACTTCTATTTTAAGCAAATAATCACACTGCAGCCAGTAATTAGTATTTTTTGTATAGAGCTATTTATTCCCTTTGTTAATAAGATAACAGTAATCATCCATCAAAACATTTTATTTTAATTACTCTTTAAAATAATTTAATAGAGGATTTGGGAATCAACTGACTAGAGCATTAATCTCTACCTCATCCTACAGAGACATTAAAATGAACTTGCAATTTTTCATACAGAGAAATTTCTGTGTTTAAATTCTGAATTTACACATTTTTACCATTAAACACTTTGGGATTTTAGCATGCCCTTTAGAAGTATTTAAGAATTTTGCTGGATTCTTGTGAATATTTCCCTCACATTTGGAAGAAGTTTTACTGCCCTTTTAAAGTAAAATTGAAACTAATGTGCTAACTTGTAACAAAATTAGAATTTAGCTTTTGTAAGCATAATATGTATGAAAAGTTTCCAAAGCTAATTCATTCCTAGTGTTCAACAATTTGCTAATTAAAACCATGTTTTCTGTAGTTGAATGTGTTTTTGCAGAAATATATTACACAATCTGCAGTGCTTAATACAGTAATGGAGTACATTTCAGAGACCTCCTTTCAAAATGGAATTCAAATTAAACAATAAGGCAATTGTGATTGAGTTAAGCTCGGTGAATAAATCAGTCTTAACTACTTATATATGAAATAGCATCTTTTGATTGTCAGTCTTACCTTGTTCAATTGGTTGCTTCAGAAGCACTACAGAAAATACAAATCACCACATGCATCTTTAATCCTTTACTAGTAAAGGAACTGGAGTAAAAGGCCGCCACTGTGTGATGTTTTTTTCTAAATAATAGCATTAACACTTTGCTGTAGCAAATCACTATTCAAGAATCCCACCTTAGATTGAGTAAAACATGAGAGCTACTCTCCAGTAAGGTATTTTCAATTTTTAAAGAACATTCATTACTGAGAAGGCTCATCTGCTTTTCACTGTTGTTGGGATTTCAAGACAACTTCCATGAGACTTAAATGTGGCACAACTAAGATGATAGTTACTGTAGTGCCCAACTGTCCTTTTACCAAAGGGAAACTAATATCCCCCTCTTTCTGCTGAATCACTAAGCCTTGCTGGACATCAGGAACAACACAGAAACAGTAACTTCTTCACTTCACCCTTAAATAACATTCTTTTGAACATCCTTGTGTCTAAATGGTAGAGAACAGTGGGGCTGTGGCAAGGGAGGGAGCTTTGCATAATATGGCCAGAAAGAACTGTCAGCATCTCTCAGTCCTGCCATTGAATTGTGAAGATTTCATGCTGAATTCCTGTTCATTGTGGCTTCCTGTTGATAGTGGCTATGACATAATTGCTTCTGTGAGAATTTCCGCTTGAATGGTTTTTGACGTAAAATAATTTCTGATAAAAGATGCAAACTACATAAACAACTTCACTGAAGTACTGTGATCTATCAGATTGGGGAGTGAAACCAACTAGAAGGTCTACCACGCAAAAAATTTACCTTTTGAATTTACAGCATGAACAAAACAGATACATCAACAATACACTACTGTCCTCTTAAAGAACAAGATTCAAGTTCTGAGCTTGGTGCTGGAATTTTTCCTTGGAACAAGATCTGGAAACTCTGAAGAATGACTTCTCTCATCCTAACAGACATTTCTTGCATTACCTATGTACAGAGGCAGACCTGGGAAAAATTTTTGAAAATCTCACTTTCAGACTTTGGCACATAGCATTCTCCTTTTGTTCTCTGCAACAGATGGCTCGTCTGAAATTCCTTGGCAGGACTGAAAATTAATAAATAAAAGCGAGTATGGATGGCAGTTCATGTTTTTCTTTCTATTTTCAGAATAAGGAAAAAGAGTGAATAATAATAAAATCATATAAAGCCAGTGTGCTCTGAAGCAGGTATTACCTGTCTCACCACTTCTGATACCATTTCTTTTTAGTTTCCTCTTGGTCAAATCAAGCTTTTTGAGGCAAAGGTGGAAGAAGTTGATAGATCCTGTGATTCTGATGAAGACTATGAAGCCAGTGGTCGCAGTTTATTATCAACCCATTACACTGTTGTGATCCACCCCAAAGACCAAGGACCCACTTATCTTCTTATTGGATCCAAACATGAGAAGGTAATAAATGGACATTTTTATTGAGCTTCAGTAACACATCTGAGTATAGTGCTGTGATATGAATATTTCTTGAGGAGGGGGACCTACAAGTCGCATGGCTTGTAGTTTGATATAATAAGCAAGGAGAAGGTTATTAGGAGCTTTGTTAACATCTATCAGTTTGTCTGTAAATCAGCGCTGTTGTAGATAGCCCTTGCTAAAAAAGACAAAAATACCCAGGCTTGCCTACATAAGTAGATGGTGCAGAATATCAAATATGCTGTAACTGGGGAATTTTGCTCACATAAACTAACTTGTAGACAGACCTGTTGCTGACTTGCCTGAGAGGTTTGGTGGTACTGGTATCCATTTTCACAGAAAAGATTAACAGTAGCAAAGACTGCTCTACTCAAGTGAAGGAGCAATGAGATGAGAGGTGGGTTAAAACCATTTGTATTATCATTATTTCATTGTTCTCAAGTAAGCCTGAAGACATTGTTTTGCTTCCTGACCTTTTCCCCAGGTTAGCAGGATCTGGCAGTGATAAAAAGACACTTATGTAAACTTTTGGAAGAGGAAAGGAAGAATGCCCTTATACATTCTTTCTGAGAGTAAAAACATACAAAGACCCATCCAGTCTTCCTTGCCTAATATTTGTAACATAGAGACCACAAATAAATGTGTCGTCACGTTAGGGCAAGCTCCTTTGGCATTCAAAAGGAGCGTGTGGTAGTGTTTCAAGGTGAGAGCAAAATCCTGATGAAGCAGTTCTTTTCAACATGGAATGAGTGGGCTGCTGTGTTTTTCTACTTTAGGATACGTGGCTTTATCATCTGACAGTTGCAGCTGGAAGTACCAATGTAAATGTTGGATCTGAGTTTGAACAACTTCTTTGCAAATTATTAAATGTGGACGGCGATGCCAGTAAGTTTGGTTTTCTTTCAACATTTCTAATGGATATTTACTGAATGTCCTTATGAACTGAATTAGTAATTGCAAAATCTATATATTTTATCTGTTCAGCTTCTCAAATTTGGAGACATCCTACCCTTTGCCATAGTAAAGAAGGAATTACTTCCCCTCTTACAACATTACCATCAGAAGCCTTGCAAACAGAAGCAATTAAGTTATTTAAGGTAAAACCATAACAGACACTTTATTAGCTGACTTACTATTTTAACTCTTAGCTAAAGAATGGCGATTAGTTGGCTTACTAGATACGTTCAACAGATAAGAAAAATGAAAAGACAAGTTTACCTTTATCTTTAGTGGAAATAACTAATAGACAGCAGCAGAATGGCCTCATATGGTCCCACCAAAGACTATTACTTCCAATGTGAAGAGATCACATTCAGTTGTGAGGGAGCAGTTTAGGCTTCAATTTTTGGCCTTCCTACTTATTCTGTAAGTTATTGATAAAGTACAAGTTAGCAGTAAAATCCATGGCCATCATGAGTTATAATATTGTCTTGAAGTTCATAGCTCCAAAGAATGTAACAGCATGGATGGATCTCTGCATTCAGAAAGCTGTACCTGAATTTTTTTTCAATTAGATTTAGGAAGAAAAATTAGTAGGCAAAAGTTTTGTTGTAGATACATTTAAGTTATATGGGAGGCATTTTAAAAATCAGGAAAAAAAGCAAAGTTTAGGCAAGTCATAGATTATTTGAATTGAGATAGAAAACAGAGATTGTACTGCTCTTTTTAATAAGAAAGAAAATATTTTCATATGCAGGAGCTATCCTTAAAAGATGGATTACATATTCAGTAATATAAATGAAGAAAATATTCCAGAGAAAAATTATTACAAGTATTTCACAACAGTTTTTTAAATTCACTTTTAAAGATTTTTATACACCTTTAAAAATTTGCATATGTATATCACCCAGTTGTAGTGAAAGGACTTACGATTAGAAGAGACATAATGAATCATAACTCCTCAGACACAGCTCATTTCTTGAGAAATTTTGTCTCCGATAAGACCTTACATCTTTCCCAGTTAAAGGCCAGGTAGGTATGAGTAGTATGCTGCAATGCCATTCTTTCAGTCTATAAGGTCTATTCCAGAGACAAAATAATATTTTGCTGTTCCTTTCCTTTTTCTGCACGCTGTGAAGTAAGTTACAAGTAGGAAGGCTTGGAGCTTGGATAAATGAGCTTTCTCCACAAAACTTACACAAGCTTAAAGACCAGGTTCCTTGAAACATCAAATATCTGGAGAATTTTGATGTAATGATTCAGATCTAGGAAGGAATTCAAGACAAACACTGTATGCTTAGTCACAGCCACTCATAAGCAAACTTTCCAGATGGTTTCTCTGAAATGTTTGAAGCACTTTAAAGAAGTACTTTATTTTCTCCAATCCCGCAACATGAAAATTTAGAAGGAAATGTACTTCTTTGATAAAAACAAATGTACATCTATTTGGAGATCACTTTCCAGACCTAATTCGAATCACAGAAACTTGCCTAAAATAAATAAATAAGAGATTACTTGTAAGATCTTTATTGAAACTTAGTATCAATCAGTTTAAAAGTCAGATAGGGAATTTATTTAGAAACAAATCAAGTAATGCTTCAGTTATTCAATTGAAAAAAAATTAGTCTGTGTGAAAATCCATATATTTTCACATAGGCTAGAAAGAGATTTGGCTTCCATCAATTTCTTGCATTTTTGCTTATATTCCTTGAAAATTCATCAGCTGTTAGAATAAGTCCAACATTTTTCTTCTAATGGAGCACAACAAATGCTTAACATCTGGCTTTCCTGAAACAGTGCTGGGGATAGGAACGGTCATACTTACTCACAGTAAAAATAGCAGGGCATTTTTATATACCAAGATGTAAATAAATGACTCTGAGTTACAGTTTTCTTACCTGTGTATGTTCTGCCATGTTGTGCTCACTACTCACACAATTTACATTTTACACTGTCTGCCATTGAGAGCTGTAGACATTGCATTTCTAACTCCTGTAGAGGGGATAGATATGTTCAGCATGTCCTTAAACTTGCCTACCACCACAACTGTTGGAACCCCTTTTAAGAGTTCACTCCATGAAATGCAGAATGAAAAGCATGGTTGTTAGGATGTGTTTTTATCCAAGTCTCTGGATATCCAAATCTCTAGCTTTTCATCCTGGCTCCTTTTCACCTCTCTTTTGTGGAACCAGCAGGGTTTCCTTAGTCCACCGGTAAACATACTGTATGTGACTTCTGTTATACAAAACATTTTAAGGATTTGTTGGAGCTTTTTGTATGTAGACTCACTTGTTTATTATTTTATATCTAGACATGCCAGTTGTTTATAAATGCTGCAGTTGACTCTCCTGCCATTGATTACCATGTATCTTTGGCCCAAAGTGCTTTGCAAATCTGCCTCACACATCCTGAACTTCAAAATGAGATCTGTTGCCAGCTTATTAAACAGACTAGACGTCGACATCCACAAAACCAGGCAGGACCAATACAGGTAACCCAGTATTTATTTTAATGGTATCGATTTCAGCAGCAATGAAGGAACTGCACAGACTGTATAGAATGGTAAAAAGGGTCTGCTCTTCTCTAGCATCTGCTTACTTGAACTGGGATAAAAAGCTGAACTAACATCTTATTAGTGCCATTTCTTCCCGAGGCAAAGCTCATGCTATCCTCCAACAAAGTACAGGTATCTGGTGGTAAAGTATCTTGGCTCGTGCTGTTTTTAAAGGGTGGACATAAAATGGGCTATCTTTAAGTTAAGCGTTAAGTAAGAGATCATATCTCTAATAGACAAGTTTTTCTCTTGACGTTGAAAGTAGGACATGACCAGAAGACATATCTATTACCTAGAAACAACGCGTAATCTGGGATGTGGCTTATACGTGGTGAGACACTGAAACAGGTTGGCCAGAGAAGCTGTGGATGCCCCATCCCTGGAAGTGTTCTACGCCAGGTTTTGTTGCACTTGGAGCAGCCTGGTCTAGTGGAAGGTGCCTTTGCCCATGGCAGAGTGATTAAAACAAGATGATCTTTAAGGTCCCTTCCAGCCCAAGCCGTTCTATGATTAAATTTGTGCATCACTGAAAGATTCACAAAGCTTGTCTAGCAGACATAGCATATTCATGTCAATTAGCACACCCTGTAGTTATGTAAGGCTGATGGAATTTAAACTTACCATAATCCTTTGGTGCTTTTCTTACCACTGGCAAGGCCTTCTCTCTGATGCAGATAAACATGTTGCTGCTATCGTAACGCACTGGAATGACTTTTAAGAGCTAAGACTTTCAGTAAAATGTTTTCAGCCTTACACTAAGTTTTACAAGTCTTAAATTCATTCTGTAGTCTCCTACCCTGTTGTACTGCAGTGAATGGGCTAAGGCTATCCTTCATCAAAGTACAGATATTTGATGATAGAGAATATCTGTGCCTGCGCTGTCAAATGTCTGTGTAATACCAGGCAAGTCAGATAACTCAAGATGGAGGAACACCATTTTTAAGATTTCTATATAAAGTATTAGTACATGGATTGTGAGAAAAGTACCAGGGTATATGAGAGCAGTGAAGCCTGTAGATACATACTGAGCAACAACAATATACCAAAATACTGAATAATTGGTTTTTTCAGTAGTTACTGTCTACTTGGCAGGAGAAAAATGTCTGATGTGTTGCTTCATCATATATGTAACAGGCAAGCTGAACTAAAATATCACTGGCTTCTCCTCATTTCATAGTATTAGTATTAGTGGTTTTTTCCTGTGTATTAACTGCTTTTTATAGAAACTGAGCTCTTTCCCATTTTCAGCTCAGGAAGTAACTTGCTGTACGCAAGTAAATAGAGAGCAATGCGGTGACAAGCTTATTTACTCAGCTTTTTCTCCGTGTTTTGTTTTTTTTCATTCCCGTTCAGCAGTCTCAAGTTGGCACAATAAGCTACACTGCTGGCCAGCAGCCACAGCAAGAAGTTTTATGTTGTAAGATGTTTAAAACAGTGAATGTATTCCTTTTGTTCAGGGATTGCAGCTCTTGGCACTCTGCGTTGGACTCTTTCTGCCCCAGCACCCATTCCTTTGGCTTCTTAAACTTCATTTAAAGAAGAATGCAGATTCCAGGTGTGCCTGAGTATTATTACCCAGCTAGTCAACTAGTCTTTCTGAAGTACCTTATTTTCAGTCTTTCCTGTTGTATATCAGATCTTTTGACATATATTTTAAAATGAACTTGAGTAGAATTGCTACTAAAATGCAGTACATGCTACTTCTATGCATCACTTGGAAAGTTACAATTTTTTAAAAAAAATACTCTGCAGTGGAACTTGGACTGTTGCAAAATCATGAAAACCAAAATACAGCAGTTACACAGCACACCCTGAGCCATGTTTATCTTTGGTACAATTCTGCTGGTCTTGGTAGACTAATTCTTTTTCTAGTTCCATGTGCAAAAAATGTGGTGGAAATCTCACAGTGTGAATGAGTGCTCCTCCCATCTGGCATCCCCAGAGATATTTATTCACAGTTTGCTATCCTTTCAATCAGTCCCCAAGAGTCCTTATTTCTTTTTTGTCATAGGACTGAGTTTGGGAAATATGCAATATATTGTCAGCGATGTGTAGAACGTACCCAGCAGAATGGAGACCGAGAAGCCAGACCTTCCAGAATGGAAATCCTTTCCACTCTTCTAAGAAATCCCTACCATCACTCACTGCCCTTTAGTATTCCAGTTCATTTCATGAACGGCATATATCAGGTAATGTTATGTAGACCACAAAATCTGAGCTCTCCCAAGCCCTGGCTGTTAACATACACATGAAGTATCATATCAGGAAGGAAAGTTTACATGTTAAGGTAAATATGGTTCAGGTTTCATCCTGTGCCAGGCAGGCACAAGCTACTTGTTCTCCTATTTGATCAACAAAGAGTAGGGGTTTGAGGGAAAATCTTTAAGAGAAAGAAAAAAAGGTAAAGCCGCTTAAGAAAAAATACCAAAGTTCTGTTTCTTATTTAACCTGACCACCAGATGAATTAATTAGATTGAAGGAAAGGGAAAGGTATTAAATTCCACTTCCTTTCATCAGAGATCTTGGAAGTTAAAACATGGAAGGCCTGGAAGCACAGCTGTAAATCCCATTATCAGCCATGAAGGATAACCATGTTTGTTACAGAACAAACACGGCTTCATTCTTAACTCTTTTGGGTCTTCATTAGTCAAAGTCCATTGGAAACTTTCCACAGGCTTCTATGCATATATTGTGTTTCCAACTGTGAGAGATGGCTGAAAAGAGATTTTAAACAATTCATAGTATTCCTAGACCGAAAGCAAGTTTTTATATGAAATGAAAGCTATATCACATAACCTTTTCGTTTGACATCACAGAAGAACTCTGCTTTTTTTCACCTCTTAAGTGTCTTAATAGCTTTCTGCTTGCCTAGTAAGACAGAAAAAAAACCCCCAACATGTATTTAAATTATCCTAATATGTTTCAAAATTGAAGTTTGGAGAAGAAAAGGAGTAACTGCAGTTATTTACTGCTCAAAATTACGTTGTGCCAAGGGCCAAGAAAATTGTAATTAAACACATAAATTACTTCAATGGGATCAGCAAGAAAGCAATTATAGTGATATTGAAAACTTTTGTGTTCATCTCTGAAGCTAGATTCAGCAGATTTTTATTTTAATGCCAGACACTGAGAGATACAAAACAGAACTCGAAGAGCCATTTTCCAGAAACTTTTTACCAAGGGTAAATATTTTCAACATGTCAAATACAGGAAAACACCCTCAATACAGATTTAAGTGAACATCAGCAACTGGTATCTGTATAAAAGCCATTTCCCATCTCTTGCTAAAATGCTTCATTAGTAGTAGCACCAGACAAAAGTTCAGATTTGGGGAAGTAAAACTTGAAAGGCTCTATATATTACTGACCTATGTAATACTGACAAAGCAACATTTGTAAAATGTATTGAAAACTGGAAGAAATCACAGTCTTCATTTTTCAAGTGGTATTCATCACAAAAAGCTCAGATACCAGACTGCTGTTATATAAGTTTTGTAACAGAAATGCAAGTGTAGCAAGTGAAGAGAAACTACTATAAACAAAGAAAATAATGCCAAAATATTACATTTGGAAGTATTTTGATAATGATTTTGATTTTATAAAGAAAATGCAATAAGGTACAATCTGCTGAGAAGTTAACTTTCGGACAGAGAAAAATTCCACTAAATTGACCTCCCATATGGAAATCTTTTTCAGACCCTTTCTGGAAATTTTTAATTTCCAATGATGGTAAGTTATTCACAGACAAAGGAATGGGTCTTAAAGTCTCACTTATTCTAGAGGTATTATATTACAAAACTTTGTATTTAAGGAAGGGGGGGTGTATAACTTTGATAGCAAAAAACATTTTGGCTGCTTTTTTAGGTTGTTGGGTTTGATGCCTCTACCACAGTGGAGGAATTTCTGAACACATTGAACCAAGATACAGGGATGAGGAAACCGGCACAATCAGGATTTGCACTGTTTTCTGATGATCCCTCTGGCAAGGATATAGAGCACTGTCTTCAAGGAAACATCAAGGTAAACAAAAACCTTTAATGAGCTCTGCATGTAAAAAAACTAAAGTATATATTGTATTGTATTTTCAGTTGAAAGAGCTCTCTTCAGACAATGTAAAGGAAAACATTTTTCATGCTGAAAACTCTCTGGAGGTTTTTTTCTTAATGCGATTGGAAAGATTTTTAAAAATTCACTTTTTCAATTGCTGAAATTCATTTAGTGAACTGTATTCATTATTCAGAGAAGTAACAGTTGGATTAAAAAAGAAAAAGTAAGCTGTCATTAATCACAGTTCTTTAGAAAGCAATTGGAGTCTAACATGGATTTGGTGATTTCAGTTAACATTTCTGATTTAGCTCCAGAAGCTCACCATGTGAGATCCAAGGAGTCGCTGATACTGGGGTGGAGATCCTGAGGAAGGAAAAAAAGAAAGGGTTCCTTCCCTAAATACAAAATAATTTTAGGGTTCAGTCTAAGAAATTTCCAATGTTTAGCTTGTCATTGTTCTGAATTTTGGTTCTCACTATTGATTCTTTGCTGTAAAGAGTGACAAAATGCAATATGTATAATCTATGCTTTAGTAAAATAGTACAGTCAGGTCTCCTATACCACAGGACTGCAGTCTTATTCAGGTCCCACAAAGCCCGCCTTCCACATTGACAGGCAGTCCATTAATATGCAAATTTGCCCCACACCCTCAGATGGCTCCCTGGAGCTGTTTCAGCACTGTGTTGCTGTGTATCAGTTGCCATGGCGGCCGTGCCCGGGGGTGTGGGGAAGTGGTGGAGCAGTGGCAGCCGTGTCCGGGACGGGGTAAGCAGCGGAGCTGCCCCTGCAGCAGCTGCGTTGGTTGATTTACATATTCATGCTGCCTAATTGAATATTCATGAGTGCCAGGTTGCACATGCGCAGTTGCGGAAAGGGGCCTCCTTCATCGCTAAAAAATCATGCCGCTAAGATGTGAAGCCGCAATATGGGGGGCGCGAAGTGCAAGAGGGCCAGCTGTATTTTTCAAGCCTTTCAGCAACTAACGGATAATGGACTTTTTGTACTTCTACCAAGTAGTCTTCACACCCTTTGGGCAATGTTCACAGCTGCACTTTTGAGTTACAAGGTGCAATGCAACCTGCCCTCAGTGACAAAGTTTGTCATCACAATCAGCTTTCTCCCTGTACCAGAAAAATTACCATATGGAAAGCAAAATTCATAAAAGATGTACTTATTTGCTAGGTAACTGAAACTTTAGAAGCTACTCCCACTACTGCTTCCAGAGAGGCTCTTTCATGAAGGAACAATGAATGACAAGAAGTCCAGCAGGGCTCCCAGGACCTTTGTCTACCTCCTTCCCATGTGCCCACCTACCCTGGTCATTGTGAACCACTTTGCTGCATTTTATAAGGAACTTCATAGCAGCTTTATAGCAGTTACTAGAGAGGACCTGAAAAACTCAGGCATGGGGCAGAAAGAGAAGGCAGAGATCAAAGGCATTTGCTTAATTATGTAACAACTCCCTCAGTATAATTACACATTCACTGGCTGCTGCTAAATCAAGAACCTGGCCTTTCAATGTAAGAATGTTAGGGCTCATTTCCAAACACAGTGTGTGTGTTGCAGGATAAACAAACAACAAAAATGTTAATTATTAAATGCTCCAACTAAGAAATGCAAGTGAAGTTACACTTCAGCAAGCTTCAAAATTCAATCTACATGTGTTTCTGATATGTAATAGGTAGATGATCCTAAAATAAGTAGACTATTTTTATTCAAAGGTGTTTTCAAATAGGAAGACATGACAAAATCAGTTTTGTATTGCTTTCCTTCTAGATCTGTGACATTATTTCCAAATGGGAGCAAGCCTCCAAAGAACAACACCCTGGGAAATGTGAAGGCACGAGGACTGTCCGCCTTACTTACAAAAATAGGTTTGTTTAGCAAGTATAGTATCTCTGCCTTGTCCCCAGATTTGTTTTTTAGTTTCTGCAGATTTTCTTCATCTGTAAAACATTGGCTGACTCGAAGCTTGCAACAAAAATAGTAAATGGGTGCTACTGGAGAATTTTTTTTAAATACAATTCATTTTTTCCAGTTTTAAGTGATGACAAGAACTGTTTAAAAAAAAAAAGACAACATTGAAGTCATACAACTGAAATCAAATAGTTGCCCATTCGTTCAAGCGCAAGGGTTGCTCTAGTAATGTGTTTTGATGCTGATATGAACATGTCACATTGAGAGCAGATACTGCTAATCCTCAGGACTAATGCATTTTCCTGTCTTCTTTACTTAATAATTTTCTGTCTTTTCTGTAGGCTTTATTTTTCAGTTCAAGTTCATGGGGAGACAGACAGAGAGAAGCTGCTGCTTGTGTATCAGACAAATGATCAAATAGTCAATGGACTTTTCCCCGTAAACAAAGAATTAGCAATGGAATTGACAGCTCTTTTAGCTCAGGTAATCTTTATGCAAGAATGACTCACACAGCATTTTTACAGGTGAAAACGTTAAATAAACAAACTAGTCCAGGATTGCTTGACAGTCAAGTGACCTCCACGTTTTATATATGATAGTGCAGGAAACAGACTGGGCTGGAATCTTTATGTAAAGCAACTCTGGACTTCAGTGGAAATGCTGTACAGCATACGCTGCTGCTGGCATCTGTACAGATAAACGTGCTTTACCTCTTACACAGTCAGGCCCTCTTTGATTAAATATGGAATCACATACCATTTCTGCAATCATTATTCCTTACATGATTTCTGCAAGTTAATACTCCAAAGTAATAGCTGTTAATGAAAGTCTGAGACTCCTTTATTAGACATGGTCTTGATAAGATCTGTTTTATTTTTAAAAAAGGAAAAGTTCAAAGGAAGGTTATTGAGAAAGTTATTTGATGTTGTTATTCAATAAATGCAAACTGGTTTGTGTCAGCTGGAGATCTAGCAATCTTAGAGCAGTATTAGTATGTATTTGTATTTTTGTACAATATATATTTGATATTTAACTTTTTCCTGTGGTAAATAGAAAATAAGAAAATTACTTGCATGACTTTTATATCAGTGAAAAATTAATTGCTAAACTGATTTTCATTTTATACTTGATAGAACAGATTAAAAGACAGCTCATAATATCTAGCTAGAAAATTGCTCTGGCATAACAAAAACTTTTCTTCATGGATTTCCCCTTAGGTGGAGATTGGAGATTTTGAACGGCCTTTCTCAACTCCAGCAGGGCAAGTTACTTCCCAGTCCAAGTCCAACCAAACATTAAAACAAATTTTGGAGAGATTCTACCCTAAGAGATACAGGCAGGGTTGTTCAGAGGAGCAATTAAGGTGAGAGATGTATTTTGTGATTCATATTCTCTAACAACCTAGGAGTGAAACAAGGAAATTTTAAATTGTCATTGGGTACAACTTCCTGTTGTGTATTTGCCTAAACCTGTCCTTGAAACTTGCTAAACTGAAGAACCCATTTCCTCTGCATTTTTCTATTCCAAACAAAGGACCATCATTAAACACCTAATCCAGCAAAAGCTGTACCGGTTACTACACAGTGTTACAAAACCCAGCAGTTTTGAACTTCTTGTTTTCTTATTCAGCTCATCTAAACTAAGTCTGTGCAGACAAAAAAGTTACTGAAAGTGAAGAACATGAGGATCTGATCTGTTTTCTATTCTAATGTGCAACCTGCGGCAGCCAGTTAAATGGGCAATATGTTAACTTAGTGTGGAGTTGCTAGCAAGGTATTAACTTAAAATTAATAACCTGCAAGTCATTTGACTCAACACCTATGAACATGAAAACAGGTGAACCAGTGCCATAAATTATCCAAAGTAAATGATATAGCAGTTTTGAAGTCCAGTAAGCATCAGAGAAATGTCTTCCTTGTTCTTCCATACAGAGCTGAGAAAATTTAAAGCTATTTTCATATGCACATAGCAACACTATTACATACACAGGCTCATTCAAAAATACATGCACACGAAGAGAAAATGAATTAATTTCAATGAGCAAATTATGAGAGGTCCTAAATTCAACTAACTCATTGAGGAAAAGTCAAATACCTGTTAACTGTTCAAGTAGTCCCTAAACTACCAGTTGCCAGGGCTAGAAATCTGTGGCAGGGAAAGGATCACTCTAACAGGCCCTGTTGCTTGTATTCATTTGCTGAGGGTGTGGTTTCACTGATCAGAAGCACCTCTTTTGGTAGCAGTACATTAAAAAAAAACAAACAACCCCCAAAAAAGTGTTAAGGCATATCTTCCACAGCTACGACTAGCCACAGGTAAAGATACCTGCGAAGATGGATGGATTTTTGGAATGACAAGTGGCATAGCTGTTGAGTACTGATAAAGGTACACTGATTCACATTAAAAGCTGTCCCAGATTTTTTCCCTTTATGCTGGAACTACTACATCAATATTTAATCATAATGTTACAGAAATTAGAAGACACTTCATAATGCTCATGTGTATTAAAATATTAAATGACACTTTGAATTTATTTAATACTGTATAAGTGATAGTTGTTGTATTAACTTAAATTATCATTTCAACGAATAGATTCTTTTTTTGCTCATTAAACTCGCTATGGGTAAGCATTTAAATTCCTTTCAATAACTAAATTACATACTTCATTTCAACAGACAGCTCTGTCAGCGACTGTCTACGAGATGGATGGCTCTCCGGGGGCACAGTGCTGCTGACTGTGTGCGCATTTATCTCACTGTAGCCAGAAAATGGTCTTTCTTTGGTGCTAAATTGTTTGCAGCAAAAGTAAGAAACTTGACTGTGTTTGAGTGGGTGGGGTTTTTAAATACGCATAATTGGCAAATACAGTAATCCTTTTTTGTTGAAAATAACTGTGTTATGTATGAGCTCTTTGAGTCTCTTGTCAAATTACTAATTTGTTTAAGTCATACACTGGTGAAATGTAATAGCCATAGTACTAAGCACGTAGTACATAGCACTAGGTATACCAAAATAGTAACTTTCCGATACGCCTACTTCTTGGTTTACATTGTTAATTCCCTTATATCTTAGTTTAAGATGGCCTTTTTGTTTTAGACTTTTTTACTTTAGTAGAACACTGAAAAGGCATCTTAACTGGCTACAAAAGTTGACTGAACCTTGCAGAAGCACTGAATGTTGTTAAGGGTATTTGGAGCACTTCTTTCTGTCCTGGCCTCACTCAATTTCTCTCAAACCTTAAGAGTATCTTAATTCTCTTGATTCAAATACTAACATCTATTTTAAACAGAACTGTCACCTCGTACCTTATGTTTTATTAGGTAGTCCCACTATGTGTGTGTGTGTATATATATGTACATATAAATACACATACAAATACATAGTAATTAAAAAGC
>WEKX01010639.1:0-31656 GCA_013390025.1 Pitta sordida | reverse complement strand
CCAGGTAGGTGTGGATCTCTTCTCTCAGGTTGACGACACCGGAATGAGAGGACATGGCCTTAAGCTGCACCAGGGGAGGTTTAGGCTGAATGTTAGGAAGAGGTTTTTCACAGAGAGAGTGATTGCACTGCCCACGGAGGTGGTGGAGTCGCCATCTCTGGAGGTGTTTAAGAGAAGACTCGATTAGGAGCTTAGTGACATGGTCTAGCTTGGGGGTGTTGAGCTGGTCCTGTGTGTCCCTTCCGGCTCGGAGGTGCCTGTTACCCTGTGAGGGAACTAGGTTTATATTCACAACCCTGGGATGTAGGTTCGGTCTTTGTGTGGGCGTTAGCTGGTGAGTTGGACTAGGTGATCCTTGTGGGTCCCTTCCAACTTGTAGTATTCTGTGATTCTGTGTGATTCTGTGATCTCCATCCAAAAGG
Organism: Pitta sordida; assembly: GCA_013390025.1. Taxonomy (NCBI): domain Eukaryota; kingdom Metazoa; phylum Chordata; class Aves; order Passeriformes; family Pittidae; genus Pitta; species Pitta sordida. Next base: position 31,234 of record WEKX01010639.1, on the reverse strand, counting down.
AACTGCCTCTGAGCCATCAGTTTTGTCTGTCTTCCATTTACCACTGGAAGAGAACAGGGTCCGCAATATTCAAACAGCCCCCACATCATGGACACCCACCATGCGGACGATGGTGTTGCCTTGCTGCTGCGAGGCAGCGCGCCCAGTCCTCAGCTCTGGGATATGGCCTGGCACCATCCCTGCCCACAGTGGTGTCCGGCCAGCCACTGCACACGGCTTTGGGCCCAACAGATCCCCTCCCCTCCCGAACTTACTCCTGGAAGAAAATATAAAGGAATTCATCAACAGGTACACATTAAAATATCTCAAACACTAACTCATCCTCCTCCCCCTCACTTGATATACTGAGGATGATGTCATTTGGTGTGGAATATGCCTTTGATCAGTTTGGATAACCTGTCCCACCTGTTTCTCTCCTGGCTGGAAAGATCCCGCTTTTTGCCAGCATGGCAGTACTGAAAGCAGAAAAGGCCCTGGCTCTGTGTAAGAACTGCTCAACAGTAACAAAAACATCTCTGAATTATCAACACTGTGCTCAACACAAATCTGAAACCCAGTCACTGTGAAGAAAATTAACTCTACCTCAGCCAAAAGCAGCACATTGGCAAACAGAATTTAATTTCTGTAAATTTAAGGAATATTCAGAAATTGACCTGTCATTTTCAAATGGTATCTGGAAGACCAATACAATTCTGTCTTCCAGAAGAAACTGAGTTTAAGCAAAGTTAGCTTAAATCTTGGCAGAATGTAATTTATTTGAAGTTCTGGCAGAACAATTTCTTCTCTTTAGAGAAGAAATAACACTTCTGCTGTAGGAAAGCAGAATGAGACAAACATGTTCTAAAGAATATAACATAAAAACAGGATGTGTAAAGGAAATATTCTTAAATAATTGAACAGATGCTTGCAGTAGCTTAAATTTACTAGAAGAGACTGAATGGAGTCAAAAAACAAGATTTTTCAGTTTTCTTCTTCTTTAGGATACTGTAATTGAGAATAGAAAATACAAGTTACAATATACCATGCTTTGGGAACTATGCCTAAATAAGACCAAAGTCTTTGGAGGAAGGAATATATATTATACAGTGATCCTCCACATAGTCGCGGTCCATAATCTGTGAGATCCCATACTTGCTGTTGATTTTCCAGCAAGTTGTGGGACCTGTCGCGTGCGCAGAACGTATCAAGAACTCAGTCTGCTCTGCACCTGGACCCGCGGCTCACATGGCAAGCACAGCCAGCCCCAGTGTCGGCATCAGTGCTCACCACCCCCGCCCTGTGCCAGTCCTGTCCCTGGCACTCGCTCGCTGCGCCGGTGCTCGCCCCCCCCGCCCCGGTCCTGTCCCCGTCCCTGGCTTGCTGCGCCGCACCGGCACTCGCCTCCCTGCCCTGCCCAGCGCTTGCCCCCCTGCCCTGCCCCACACCGGTCCCATCCCTGTCCCTGTTACTCGCTTGCCGTGTCGCACCGGCACTCGGCCCCCTGCCCCACGCTGGTCCCAACCCCGGTGCCCGGCCCCCTCGGTGGAGCACAGCCAGACATCTGAAACAAGCCCCGCTCTCAGGATCCTCCTCCAGACCTTATTAGGGGAGGGGGCGTGGCTACGGGCATGGCGTACTTAACTATGTAGTGGGGTCACTTGCGTGAGGAGGACCAGACCCAACAGACCATGAGTAATGGGGAATCACTGTATAACTTCCCCTTATTTGAGTAACTTGTACCTGACAAACAAACCCAATATAGATTTATTTATGAAATGACCTGTTCTTTTGAATTACTTATTCTGTTCTATCTGCTATCTCCTATATCTGGTTCTCAGAATGAGTATCTGTCAGTTATTTAAATGCTTCTGAGAGTTTCCTTGATGATGATCAAAGGATGAATTTTTTTGTAGTACTTAGGCTCATGAAGATGCAGATAAGCACCAATGAGAATTAGATACTTAAGTACCTTTGAAAATTTCATTTGATGACTGTTGTTCAGAGCTGGAAGTTCCCTTAAAAAGCTAATCGTGTATACTTATGCATACCCATATTTCTGGAAGGATTGGTGAATCAGGATTTATGTAATGATTTTTTTTCAGCTAATTAGTAAGCTTTTGAAGACAGATTAAAATTTTGATTGATTGATTTTTCAAATGGACTTTGAATCATTCTTTCATTATCCTCATAGTATCAGCTGAATAACTGGATAACAAGAAAGGTATCCCATTCCTTTATTATGCTGTACAAAAGAGAAACAACAATAAAGTGCTGAGAAAAATGACACAGGGAGGGAATAAAATTGTAATAAGAATGTTTCTAATCCTACTACTCATCCTATATTGTAGGCAGACAGGTGAAAACAGACTAGAGGGATATTATACTATTAGAATGTAATGGGTTTTACCCTGGCTGGATGCCAGGGGCCCGAATGGTCGCTCAGTCCCTATAATAAAATGATATACAAAGGGTGGTTTGGAATAAGGCAGTTTAATATAGCACAAATGAAGCAAAGCAAAAGCCTGTGCAGAAGCAAAGCAAAAGAACTAATCTCTACATCCCCATCCGCAGAAATATCCACATCCAGGGAAGTAGGGCCCTACGTGTCTCGGGAAGAACAATGAATGACCCCCGTCCTTGCTCCCTTCCTCAGTTTTATATCTGAACTGACGTCATATGGTATGGTCAGTCTGGGTCAGCTGGCCTGCTCGTGTGCCCTCCCAGAATCCTCATCCTCAGTTAGGGGGAAGGGGCAGTGTGCCCAGCTGTAGTCAAAACACTTGTGTGTTATCAATACCCTTCCAAGGCACAGCATTGCGAGGACTGCTGTGGGCTCAGACAGACCCAATACAGAGTATATTATTCAAACATACACAGCAACAAAATGATAGTGTAAACCCAAAATATTATTTTTCTTCCCTTTATTTCTGCTTCTGAGTGCCTGAAGAGATAGGCAGATCTCAGCTGTGCATGAATCTTTCCCATGTACCACAACTTCAGTCAGTGACAGAGCATCCAGAGCTATGTTTGTATTAATGTTTTTAGCAAGTGAAATGTTAAAATCCTGTGACAAAGACCTCTGCTATCCACCATCTCAGTCCCAGCTGTTCATACAGTGAGAATTTCTGTATGCTCCATAACTATCCCAGTCTCCAAATGAATGTGTAATACCCAAATAACAGACTGCGTGTTGTTGAACTTAAATTATTATGAAGAATTTTAGGCTCTTCATAAACAGGGCTGTTTCCTAACAGCTTGGTTCTCTAGGAATCATGGTTTTCATTCAAAGGTACATGTTTGGATACCATGCCTTTCCCAGCCCCAGCTGTCACAGGGCTCCATGGGATTTCTAAGACAAGCTTAATATTAAAGTACCTTCTAGGAAGGCTTGAATTATGCTTTCATTTATTGGTGTCTGTCATAACAAGCTTTAGAAAACTGAAAAACCATATAAAACTAGTCTTCAATTCCCTTTCCTAAAATGCACAGAACTTGTACCTCCAGCTGAGACTTGGGTATCTACGCAATTTTTTAGATCATATAAATTTAAATGTATTTCATTTTGTCTTAGCAGCAACTGAAGAAAATGGAGACAAAGTTCCTTTCACACTAAAAAACTTTCTTTTATGTTTGCTTGTTTGGTTGGTTTGGTTTTTTTGTTCTTTGATTTTGGGAGTAGTTTTTTAGTTTTGTTTTTGTTTTTTTGTTTGCTTATTAGTTTGTTTAATTTAGTTTAGTTTTGCTTTTCGAATATTTTCTGTTCTGGTTCTGTGAGTTCTACTGAAAGTTTCTCAGTCTTTTCTATTTTCTTGTATTATTATTTTTAAATCTTGTATCACTTGTGTCTTGTTATGTGCTTTTTCTGTGTAATGTATTTTAAAGCTTCTAGGCTCCCTGTCTTTTCAACAAAATGTTGACAGTAAGTGCATAACATAACGAACGGAAAAAAAGGGTGTGCTTCACCTTTCCTAAAAACAGGACATTTTGTCCTTGCATGAAATATTCAGGCACCTAAAATGGTGTCTGGATCCCTAAAGACTGAAGAAAAGAGGAGCCACATTGTCAGCAATTCACTCACTTTTCAGGAAATTTTTAATTTCAAGCTATTAAAAATATTTTGTAATATTTTTGCTTTTCATGTGACACAACGGTCATGCCTGTGACCACCTCATCTCTGCAGTGTCATGCAGCCATTCAGCTCAGTTACTGCAACTCCTATTATAGAGCTTGCAGAAGGCATCATAGAATGGAGACATGTAAAGTACTAAAATTGGACATGTTAAAAATTGATTTTTACTCCAGATCAAGCAGACAGCAATATCAATTACATGGAGCTACCATTGCAGGAACTAGGTAATGAAGTGGAAGAGCTCAGTGTTTTTATGAGGCAATACAAAATCTGTGCTAGAAAATACAAATATGTATATTTACTCCTGTTGCTGATTTACAGGCCATAGCTAGCACATGTTTTAATTAAATTCTAACTACCTGGTTCAGTTCTTTGGATTGCTGAAGGGTAAAAAGGATTAAAACATAGGTATCAACATTTTACATCATCTAAAAAATGGAAAGAACAATAGCAGAATTAAGAAAGAAAAAAACCCCTAGAATAATAAACATTGATTTTCCTCTCTGATTCTCTTTCATCTTTGGCAATCTTTTCTGAATACTAATTTTTTTTCCCCCAAAGGCAACACATGAAAAAGCTGTTGTATTCCAAATGCTTCTTCCTATCCTTGCTTCATTTTATTGGTTATGTAACATTTGGGTTCCTTAAGCTCAAAGGTGATTTCTTCTTTCAGCAATGAATTCTTTAATGTTAAACAGATAAATATATAAATTTATACTTCCTATTACTAGAGGAAAGTAACGAATGAACTTGCATATATGTTTTACTTTATACATTTCGGCATCCCATGCTTTCAGGAAATTTAAGGAGGCTATGAAACATAGTAACTTTTACCTGATCACTTTTTTCCTACAAAATCCTATGGAGACCTCTTGATAATAACTCATCCTTTAATAGCACACGAGTGTAACATTCCCTCTCACTCTTCTTTGTCTCAATGAAAGCTTTACTTAAAATCTCACCAAATATGAGTCAGCAGTGCCCTGGCAGCCAGGAGGGCCAACTGTGTCCTGGGAGACATCTGGCAAAAAGCATCGCCAGCTGGTCAAGGGAGGTGATTGTCCCACTCTGCTCTGCACTATTGTGGCCTCACCTTGAATACTGTATGCAGTCTCGGTCACTGCAATATATGAAGGATATTAAGCTATTAGAAAGTGTCCAAAAGAGGGACTTTGTTTTGTTGTTTATATTTAGTTGGCTAAGATTTCTTTCAGGCATTCAAGTATAATATGTACCATTCAATCAGAAATCACAAGTATACTTTATACTTTAGAAAAAATCATGTTAAAAAGAACAACAAAAACCTGAGGACACATCTAGGAGAAGCTGTTCTGTTGGTGAGAGGTTAAGCTGTCTTTCCTATTTGTTTTAGATTCAGTCCTTTGCCTTTTATCTGCTCATATCATTATCTGTACTTCATATAATTTCCTCTCTATTTGTATTATGAAAATTCATTTATCACAGTTATATTCCATTATGGTCTGTATCTGTGGTGGGTTGACCCTGGCTGGATGCCAGGTGACCACCAAAGTAGCTCTGTTAGTTTGCTCCTCAGCTGAACAGGGGCTTGTGGATTGATGTATGGATCACTTGCCAGTTACTGCCATGGGCAAAAGAGAACTGACTTGGGAAAATTAACTGAATTTATTACCAATCAAATTGATTTGGGAAAATCAGTTTCTGGACACAAAGTCTGCATACATGCTACAGAAAAGGATTATTTTAGGCTTTAGGATCCAAGAAAAAAGCATTTCAACCCGCATTGTGTCCCCTTGCCCTCCCAAGTACCAAAAGGCTTTGCCTCAGTTTTGCCACCTGTATATGTATACCTGCTGAATATATATGCATAAAACTTCATGAATATGTCATCATGACATCATGATTATGTCATAAATTAACACTTTGCTTTAAGCCTTCGACCAACCAGCTCCAATGTTTTACATTCCTTTTCTCCTTATTTTGACTAAAACTCTGTTCTATTTATCATTCTGCACCGGAAAACTAGTCTTAAATTTCAGGGTTGGCAAATGCCTTTAACACCAACTAATTCTTCTAAATCCAAACCTTCTAGTTATTTTACTAAAATGTATCATTTTCTAAGTCTCCAAATTACAGTCGGGTCTCCTACACCACAGAACCTTGGTCTTATTTGGCTCCTGTGAAGCCCACCTTCTGGGTTGATTGGCAACTCATTAATATGTAAATTTGCCCCGCACCCTCACATCGCCCTCTGGCATTCCAGAGCTGTTTCGGCACTGCTTTGCTGTGTATCGGTGTGCATGTTGGTGTTTCCCAGCACCCACAGCCACCTCATGCCAGGAAAAAACCCTTTTCCACTCGGCTGGGGACAGTGGTGCAGGGGAGTCGCCCACGCCACTGTCCCAGTGGCTGTCTGTGTGGGTAGATGTATCCTCTCCATACTCGGGGTAGGCGAGTATGTCTCAGAGAGTCATTTGAGAAAGTCTCGGACACCACGTCTAACTTGAGAGTATGTAAATCTTTCATAACTGCACAAAACCTCCTCTCTTGGAGTGGGGCAGGCTGTGGTGGGAGCTGGGGAACCACCGCCGCCACACCTGCTCCCCCCACTCTGCCGGGAGTGGGAGGGCTGCTGCCACAGCTGTGTGGGTTTATTTGCATATTCATGACTGCCTAATTGAATATTCACACATATCAGGTCATGCATGCGCACTTGCGAAAAAAGGCCTCCTTAAACACTGAAAAATCATGCCGCTAATGTGTGAAGCCGCAATATGGGGTGCACGAAATGGAAGAGGGTCGACTGCATATCTATGCCACTAAAATCTATGAATTTCTAAATCCTCAAATCAAAATCAGAGTAGAAATAAAAACTAAATCTTAAAATTTCTTCCTCCCACTCCTCTCTTCTTCACAGGCTTATCTTTACTCCAAAATTCTCTACCTCTTCCCCTGCTTAGCAGCAGAGAGGGATGGGATGTAAGGGCTGCNAAAGGCCTCCTTAAACACTGAAAAATCATGCCGCTAATGTGTGAAGCCGCAATATGGGGTGCACGAAATGGAAGAGGGTCGACTGCCTATCTATGCCACTAAAATCTATGAATTTCTAAATCCTCAAATCAAAATCAGAGTAGAAATAAAAACTAAATCTTAAAATTTCTTCCTCCCACTCCTCTCTTCTTCACAGGCTTACCTTTACTCCAAAATTCTCTACCTCTTCCCCTGCTTAGCAGCAGAGAGGGATGGGATGTAAGGGCTGCGGTCAGTTCATTACACATTGTCTCTGCTGCTCCTTCCTACTCAGAGGGAGGACTCCTCACACTCTTCCCCTGCTCCATTGTGGGATCCCTCCTATAGGAGAGAGTCCTCAATGAACTTCTCCAACCTGACTGTTTCCCACCAGCTGCAGTTCTTCATGAATTTCTCCAGCATAGGTCCCTTCCATGAGGTGCCATTCTTCAGGCTGCTCCAGTGTGTGTCCTCCACAGAGACAGAAGTCCTGTGAGCAAACCTGCTCCAGCATAGGCTGCTCTATCCACAGGTCCACAGGTCATGCCAGGAGCCTGTTCCTGCTGGGGTTTCTCAAAGGGTTATTGTATGCCTAATATTGTATATAATGTCTCAAGTACTATTTCCATTGATATTTAATTAGGGACGTTGTGAGAGACTTACTCCTGTATACTTCAAATACTTCCTTTAGTGCATTAAATGATGATATTGACTTCTGCTGACCATGGCTCCACACTATGAATATCAAACCCATTGCTTAAATTTAATTTTTAGAGTCTTAAGTCTATAACAAACCTTCAGATACAGTTATCTTAATTTTTTCTTTATTATTCCCAGTGCTAATATTGACCTCATAGATTTTTTTGTTCTTACACATAGTTTTTTTCTTGTTCAGCCTTAATTTTCATTGTTTTGCTTATGTGTGGTAACTTTTATAGAGGTATTTTTATTCTTTTATTTATTTTTATTCTATGTAACAAGAAATTTTACCCTTCTTTTAAAGTCAATATTTGCAAATAATTCTCAAATTCTTTAATAAATACTTTCAAAATATTCATATTCATAGGTTTTTGAACGTCCTAGAAACTCTCTTGTAAATTAATAAAATATCTCATCTGCTTCTTTTTTTGAACATATGGAACATTAGTTGATATTTTTTCTTATGACAGACATCAAACGCTAGGATCAAAACATAGATTTTGTTCATTTGCTCATTTTCAAACGGGAAATTCCTGGGGCCTTTCCCTTCCAGCAAAGAACAGCAATGTCAGCATTACAGGTAGTTATTTTTTCTTTTTTTATTTCTTTTCAGAGTCTCAATTGGAAGGCTTTTCTCTGTAGCGCTCATATTTTTTTGAACTACTCTATGACTCTTTCCAGTTTTTTGATATATTCACTTCAAAGCTTCACTGCTTAGTGTGTGAAATTCATCTATCTTCAGGCAAAATTCAAGCTTTCAATTTTGATGGTTTATTTGATATATTTATTATCTTCTGTATGAAATTATTTACTTCCTAGTACCATTGCTATTTTTTTTACTTTCATTTTTTTCAGATTATCAGGTCATTATTTAGCCCACTCTTATAGCCTATATTAAAATATGCCTCCAAAGTCTCCGAAGTGTGTTCTATCCAGCATGTCCCATTTCTATGCAATATCCAGAGTTTCTCCAACATGTGTACAGATAGGCTCTGTGAAGGATCTTACATATATTCTGGTGTATTTCACAGAATCCTGGAACCACAGAAGTGGTAAGGGTGGAAGGCACCCCAATAGGTCACGTGGTCCAACCTCCCTGCTCAAGCAGGGTCAGCCTAGAGCACATTTCACAGGATTAGGTGCAGACTATTATTGAATCTTCAGTGAGGGAGACTCCAAACCTCTCTGGGCAGTCTGAGTATTAAATATAGATTCAGGTTTAATATTGTAAAAAGGTTATAATATAAGAACATTACAGAATCACAGAATACTCTGAGTTGGAAAGGACCCACAAGGATCATTGACTCCAACTCTTACGTGAATGCCCATACAGGGATTGAACCCATAACCTTGGCCTTATTAGCACCGTGCTTTAACCATCTGAGCTAACCTTGGGGTCATTTTTTTTTTTTTTAACCTAACTCTCCATCCCATCATCCCATTATCTAGACCATGTCAATGAGTTCCTCATCCAGGCTTTTCTTAAACACCTCCAGGAATGGTGACTCCACCACCTCCCTGGGCAGGCCATTCCACTGAGAGATCACTCTCTCTGTGAAAAAGCTCTTCCTAACATCCAGCCTAAACCTCACCTGGTGCAGTTTAAGACCATGTCCTTTTGTTCTGGTGCTGGCAGCCTGAGAGAAGAGATTTACACCCACCCGACTGCAACCTCCCTTCAGGTTGCTGTAAACAGCAATCAGGTCACCCCTGAGCCTCCTCTTCTCCAGGCTGTACAACCCCAGCTCCTGCAGATGTTCCCCATAGGGCTTGTTCTATATGATTGTAGTAATTCTTCCTTTCTTTCTCAATACATTTAGTTCAGAGGTGTTTATTCTGCAGAGATTTGTTCTAACACAAGTTAAAGAACAGTTTTCATTAAATTGCGTTGAGATTATGGTACTTGCATTCTTAAAATCTTATGAAATCTTTTTACTTTCATTTTCTTCAATCGTCTTTTTGAATAGAGCAACACTAGCAATTTATTGCCCTGTGCTGTCCTGCGCAGAAACTAAAGTTAACACTCAGACTACAAATCAAAAATGTCTATTTCTCTTCTTTCTCATTATCATGTTCTATTTTTTTTTCTTGGTGGGGTGCACTTTGAATGACATATTTTACCTACTGAGAGCTGCAGGATTCTGCAAATTCTGTATTGAAACCCATATCTTCATCATTATCTCCATTCTAAGTATTTTTATAATCACAAATGTAGTAGGGTTTTTATTGCAGCACTGATGAATAAATTAATCTTAAGTGGTCCATTATCAAAGGTGAAAGAAAATCCTATTTTTTTACAAGTGTAAAATAATAACTCATATTCTGATTACCAAAATACATTGATTAATTGTGAGTAAATTAACATTACCTGAAAAATTAAGACTCTTCAAATGTCAGTTATTTTTAAAATGTGTTTAAGAGTAATTACCATCATGTCCACATGCATTTTCAATATAAGTTCTCATAATACCAAACCAAATTAAAATTAAATAAATCTGAGTATTTACATTGAATACTATTTTTCAAATTACTCCAATACTTTAATTGACCCAGGGAAACCTAACTGCTGTATTTACAAAGACAGTTTCTTGAGCTACACAAGGGGAGGTTTAGACTGAATGTAAGGAAGAGGGTTTTCACAGAGAGAGTGATCGCTCATTGGAATGGACTGTCCAGAGAGGTGGTGAAGTCGCCATCTCTGGAGGTGTTTAAGAGAAGACTCGATTAGGAGCTTAGTGACATGGTCTAGCTGTGGGGATGTTGAGCTGGATGGTCCTGTGGGTCCCTTCCGGCTTGGAGGGGCCTGTTACCCTGTGAGGGAACTAGGTTTATGTTCACAGCCCTGGGGTGTGGGTTCGGTCTTTGTATGGGCGTTAGCTGGTGAGTTGGACTAGATGATCCTTGTGGGTCCCTTCCAACTCATAGTATTCTGTGATTCCGTGATTTCATGGGAATACTTTCGTTCTAGGACAGGGAGTTTGAAATACAGTTGTAGTCAGTATCAGGACTCTCCATGTACGGAGACAATGAATCTTTCCAATGAGCAAAACTCAAAAGAGCTTCAGTTGACCATCATTCCTGCCGCTGCTTTACGTACAGAAGCTTCTGTTGAGAAATGGTTACCTGACAGAGCTGAGGTAAATTACTTATTAAAGGATTTCTTCCCCTGATCCTCAGGCATTTAAAACCATAGTAGTTGATGCAAATATAGTTTGTGTTATGCAGTAATAGCAACATGTGAAGTTTGTCTACCTGTAATATAGTAATTTTATCCCTTTATAGTCTACAGCTATAATCATAAAAATACCTAACAGAATTCTACTCACTCCATTGTAGAAACATATTATTTTTCTCTCTGGTAAAAACATGATATACTGTTCATTTATACACTGATAGTTGGCAACTAAGACTCTGAAAGCAATATGTATTCACCATACATGTCTTCAACATTTCTATTTCAATGTCCAACATGCACTTTTCTCTTTATTAAAGTACTTGTACAGAAAGTGAAAAGACTAGTTCCTTTCTTGTCCAGTACTGTACATCAATCACAGTATTCTGGTAGTAAGGAATGACACAGATTTTAATGTATAGGATAAACAACTTTTATTAGAAGAGTTAAAAATACACAACATAATTGGCAAAATTTTCTTTGTTGTCTTCTCTCTCCTCTTGATTTTTGTCAGTATGAGTTTCCTTAAATGTTAAAAACCTTTAAGTATCCTTCTGTCTTTCTCCCTCCCTCCCATCTGGGGTCTGTACCATGTCTCCTATAGAGTTAGGTCACCTGAATATCTTAGGGGAAAACAATTTGCTAGGTGCATCACTGTCTTGAAATACAAATGGATCCAAGAGAGTCTACTCCTCTGACAAAGGAGAATTTGTACTGAACTAGAAAATCAACCAGATGTGAGTGTATTTTTTACCATCGATTCTGAAGGTGGTGTTTTTCCTTTTATGACCAGGAAACAGATGCATTACTTGTAGTAGGTGACAATTATCTACTATGACAGGTATAAGAAAACATAATATATTTTTGTATTCTGTACACCTGCAAGAGTTTTAGATAAATAGAACATAATTATTAATGTTGTTGAGTTTATCTCAGTAACACTCAAATACCTTCTGTAAATATTTTTCACCTAGTCCCTTTGTTTTCATTTATAAAGTGTTGTCATTTACTGAATCCATGGATTTATTGATTGCTCCCAGAGATGAACACAGAATTACTTTTATGTTAGTAATGATTATTTCACAGTTTACTGTGTTTGTAATTTCAAAATAAATAATGCATTTGCATGTTGTTCTCTGACAGGAGTAATTAACTACCTCTGCACAGTGTTTCCATAGCATGTATCTGCCAGTGATTTATATTGTTTGTCTACTCATGCTGCAACAGACAAGGGGAGGGAGAAAACATCTGTCATCAAATTTATTTCTCACCACATTTTGTATATAAAGTAAATGCTGGTTATGCATTAATGTTAGTGAGAGAGAGAATTTATTTGCATATTTTTTCTGCTTCTAAACTGTCATTTTCATAGCCTTATGTTTGGAAGAAAAATAAATGCCTTCTAAGCCTTCTGTTGCCTGTAGGATGAATTTCAGATCTATGTGAGAAAGAAAGAGCTGATACAGCCATGTTCAATGCATCTGCTCCTGATGGATAGATTTGGCCTTTTTGTAGTAGGTGTATTACGAAAAAGACTTTTTTTATTCATCTTTCATAAGGAAGTAGGTAATGTGTGGTCCATCCTGTCTTCCAGTCTGTAAAGACTAATCCCAGCATTTCTACCTGACAGGTGGCTACAACCTCAGGCATTAACTGGCGAAGTAGAAGTCATTGAAAATTGAATTAATGTTTCTGTATGATTTATTTCCCTCAATAAAATTAACACACTATATGAATAAAATATTGCTTGCATTTTTATTCTGTGAAGTTGCACAATACTTCAAGACAATCCTTCATACCGTTTTTAATAGGGTCCTCCTAATTTCAGTTCAGGTGTGCTATCTGGTTTTGTCCTTGGCTTCTAGGAAGAGAACGTAGACAATGAAGTCTTCACTCCTTTTTCTTTAATTCTTGAAAGTTACTTGCCTTTAATTGCTCTGTAACAAAATAAACAGTGAACTTTTAATGTCACCAGGATAATACGAATATTCAGTGGTATTTACGGGACCTTTTGTTTCTTTTTATCTCATTACACTTTTAATTATGGATTTTATTTATTTTACAGAAGAGCTGAAGAATTCCAATTAGGAATGGGCCTCTTCTGTATTAATATTCTATTGAAAAAGAGTTGTGGCACGCCCTGAGGAGTTTACAGTTTTATTTAACTCACAAAAGTGAATTAATTTAATAATTTGAAAAAAATAGCTGTTGGGAATTCTGTTGTATCAGCCTGTATGTTTTTAACTGTGGTATTTTATGGTTCACTTTTATCTAAATTTTAAAAACAGATGGCCAAACTGCGAGCCTCACTTTTGTAATTTTTACCCACTTTACCCTCACCTCACAGAATCTCACGGAATATTCTGAGTTGGAAGGGACCCACAAGGATCATCGAGTCCAACTCTTAACACTGTCTCCCTGGCGGGAATCGAACCCGGGTCTCCCGCACGCCAGGTGGGGACACTTACCACTGTACTAAAGTGGATTTAATTGGGAAGATTTAGTTCTTAGAGTTAGGGACAAAAGCTTGAAAAAGTGAGCTTGCATGGCTGCAGTGAAGAATGAAAACAAGAAAACGTGTGGACATTTTGAAATTACATGAGATTAGAGCCTTTTAATTTTTGGATGTTTATAGCTTTCAGTGCAGCAAAAAATTTGTAGCTCAAGTTGGTTAGACAGGGTTATATAATACTGAGTAGCATAAATATGGGTATTTTTGCACTTAAATTTCCAGGACTGTTTAACAAGTGTGTTGATTTAAATACTTAGAAAGATGGGATGTTTACAAAGAAAAAATCCAGACTGCCATTATTTTTAAACATCATTCATATGTCATCATTATGTCATTCTCTTTCAGAAGAGTTTCACCAAAATCTTAGCTTTTACTTGTAGTGCCAAACTACAGTGTGGATCAGAAAAAACTCATGAGCAATGAAAACCTATGTAGGAAAAGATACAGTACTTATAAAGCTTACGTTTTGACAAACTCATTTCATAATTTTGCCCAAACTACCGGAGCCTTCTGTCAGTTTTTTTCCTGATGCCCTGATGGGGCAAGAGCTATGTCTCAAAATATATCCAGATGCCAAAACATTTTGCATCTAAATATTCATAATGACTACTGCATTATGCACAGAAAAAATAATACAAAATTCAAAGTCTCCTTTGTTTTTTGTTATTTCTGAATAGATGATGAATCACACTATAGTTTTAATAGAAGGCATGTTATTTTCATTTAGCACACTGATTTTTTCAGATTGTGTACTAAAAAATGTATATCACAATGTTATTACTGTAGGACAGGTGATTTTTCCATACTAATTAAATGCAGTGAAAGAATTTATTTGAATATTTCTATCATTTGCATATTTATTCACAAAAATCCGTTTATGACTAGAAGGAGCTTCACAGACACGATCACATAAGATAGTTGTGGTGTTATTATAATTATTATTAATATCATTATTAGCATTATCATTATTATTAGTAATTAATACCTGCCTTACCAAAACAGGGACCCCTGCCGTTCTAAATTTTTATGAGTGACAAGCCATTAGGAACTAATATACATGTATAAACACATATATGAAAATGGTCAGGAAAATACAATGACTGTGAATCAGCTTATAGTGCAGTGCCTCCAGGACTTTTTGGCCTTTCCACACCGTTTTTGTATGAAACAACACTTAAGTAAGCCTGTCAGCATTTTACAGCAGAAGCGATCCTCTCTTCTTTCAAAATAAGGAAAGGTCATTGAGACTTTGTGATAATGCTATGTATTTCCTTGTCTGAAGAGTACAACTGTCAAGAAACTATGGTATGCCATAGAGATATCTCCTAGCAAGGAAATGTCCCTAGATAAAATGGCAGAGTAGATACTTTCCTGTAAATCTCTGCCTCTCTTGCTAAAGAGCTTGATCCTTGTACTAATCCACTATAGACTCTATAGACCACTTTTTATGACGAGCAATGAAGGGCAACGAGGATGGTGAAGGGACTGGAGGGCAGGCCCTACGAAGAGCAACTACAGGAACTGGGACTGTTCAGTCTGGAGAAGAGGAGGCTCAGAGGGGACCTCATTGCTCTTTACAGCTACCTGAGGGGAGGTTGCAGCCAGATGGGTGTAGNTACTATAATTTATAGATGGGTAAAAGCTAGAGGCAAAACAGTACAATATTTTAGAAATGGCAAAGGTGAATCTTCTGCATACATCGTATACCTTAATTTATATTCTGAGCTACTCAGCATACAGTAGCATCTTTTGCTAGGAAACAAGATTCCAATTCCCCCTGCTTAAGCATGCTATTAAACACTTTCTAATGTAATATAAACATGGAATTGCAATACAGTCAACATAATTAATCAGTTATCACTTATAATGTTATTTACCACTCTTACTTTTTTCTTTGAAAATGAAGAAGAAGGAGATAAAGAAATACTTACTAGAAAAAGAAGTGTAAATTAGCATGCACTTATTTGCTTCAGTGTTGCTCCTAAATTATTAATTTTTAAGCTTTTCGTTTTTGTTTGTCTTAGCCCTTTAGAACTGTTCATACAACCTGTTACCCTGTGTTGAGAACATTCACAAAATTGTACTGCATGGGGTATTTTTCTATTTAGGGATAGTTAACATTTACATTTTATTGAAAGTTGATAGGTTTTTATTTTATCTTAGACACTAATTTTTGTCCTTTAGTACAGTCTAATTCTATAACTCTTCTTCCTCCTTTCTTCTTCTCAGGTTCTAATTTATGAATCACACGTTGCTCACCAGCTTAACACTGTAAATCTTTCATGAGTTGGTCTAAATTTATGCTGTGGTAAGGGAGGCAAAATTGGCTTCATGCCTCTTATGTGGTGTAATCCCTTTTGCCTCCAAAGTACAGCATCTCCAAACATGGAGCAGATACAGAACCCCCTTGAAATAATACAAAATACATGCCCACAGCAACTGTTTTCAACCATAATCACTTACTGAATTCTTTCTTCCTTGATTGGTGCCTTTTGCCAGATCCATCTGTATGTTCTTAATTAATTGACTGTAGTTCTTTTTGCTTTCATCCAAAAAGTGCATGTTTTCTGTCAGTACAAGGAATTAAAAAAAATGTGTAATTAAGTTACTGTGAGAGTCAAATGCATTTTTCTCCTAACTCTGAAAATGAGACACTAAGTGAACACCAGATCCTAAAAGATGATATGGAATTTTAATGCTATTAATATGTTAATTTAGATTATTTATTTATTTCTAATTCCTGAACCTAGCTTTATCATAACACTGTTAAACATGTATCTCTATTACAGCCAAGCTGTTTCTTTAGCTAACAGAAAGATGTTATACATGACACAGGACCTGCAGAAGGTTTAATATCCGGTAAGATCAGGAAAGAAAAGAACAGTTTTCTGCCCTCTAGTAAATCTTACAAGTCACCATTAGTCATGTGCAAGCATTCACTCTGAACAGAATGTGTTACTTTGTACTTGAGGCCGTATTTCACAAAGAATAAATTTTGGCATGCTGGATAGCTTGCCAGGCATTTCTGTTATGAAGAATCATAGGGATGGTCTGTGATTCCCACACCAAAGGAGTGGGCAAGAGTGTGGCAAGATTTGAGTGCCAGCAGCTGTCATTACCTCAAAAGTCCTGCCACTTCTGTTGCTTTGCAAATGTCCCAGCACTAATTTTCTTCTCTTACCCTGTTCTCAAAAAAGATGAAGAGAAGAATGTTGCTTAGTGCAAACCTCTCCAGCTGACTAATCTAAAACCTGCCTATTGACCTATGAATCTCTAGTACTTCCACTGACATTTGACAGTGAAAGCGGCTGTCAATGAATATTTACCTCTGTGTGTCTTTCAAAAATATTATTCCCCAAAAGTTTGATTTTATATTTTGCAATATTATTTAGTTCTTTTTACTGACTGTTAGTCATATTTTCTATTGAATTTCTATAGATAAACAGATTAATTTTTGTATGTACTTAGTTTTTCTAGGATGAGTCTTGTTTTGTTGTGTGTTGTTTTTTGATGGGCTCCCCCCAACCCCGTCCCCCAAAGAGATTAGGCACACTCAACAAGCAGTGAAATGCTTTACCTGTAATCAGAAATTCCCTGCTAAGTCACTTGCCATAGTGGAGATGACAGCATTCTCAATCAAAACCTTTCATATTTGATCTATCTCGTAACTAGTTATACTATTTAATTAGCATTTGAGGATTAAATTTTGACATGGAATATCTTAATGTAGCCGAATTTCTGCAGGAGCTAGGAAAGTACACCCATGTGATATTTTATTTTAAAACTACTATACAGCTTTTCATTTGAGTATTGACATAAGGTAGCATCTTTTTAGTCAGAGTAGTCCTCTAGAAGTACAGTACTAAATTTATGTTAAATACTGGATTTCAGAATCCTTCACATCCTGAAAAGAGTGTGATTAAGTCTCATCTGATATACAGTCAAAATAAAAAAGATCAAAGTCTGTTCAATTATTAAAAAATTACAAATTTAAGTTTTATTAAATAGCTTAATACAATGAGTTCTCTATTTTTTAAATCAATCATTTTAAATAAACCTTTGCCATCCACTTCAGTTTGCATTCTGGCCTGTATGGAAAAGAAGTTTCAGGATGTCTCATAAATCTCCTTCCTTTTTTTATCTACACTTCATATTTTGAGAAAGAATAGCATCATATCAACTGATGCAAAAATGTGATCTTTTAATTGAGCTGCTCTGGAAACCTAAGCAGTGGAGTGAAGGAGAGGTGTTCAAACACTGCTCTGGAAATCAGGATATTAAGGTTTTTAGTTGTCATGCAGGACTTTTGTTTAGCTGGGTAATTTTTTAGTGTAACTGTTTTCTATTTGTAAAACAAGGGCGATAATGTTCAACTAGAATTGAGCGACAGAGTGCTCCCATCCTCTGGGGACTCTTGGGAGCCCGAATACCCACATGCACCTCACATTTCCCAGCATGAGGTGGGAGAAAGTAACCTTGAGGACGAGGGGGAGTGGGAACAGGCCACCTCCCGTGGGGGTAAGGCATCCCTCTCCTGTCCACCACCACCCTTTCAGATGCCACCCTATGAGTTACCCCTACAGAATAGGTTTGGGGTTCTGGATTTTGGGGATCCCGAAGATGACACGGAAGGAGACCCCCCAACAAGTGAACCTACAGGAACTACCTCTTCCACTAAGCGAACCAGAACTGGATGAGTAGCTTAGTGACATGGTCTAGCTGGGGGGTGTTGCGCTGGATGGTCCTGTGGGTCCCTTCTGGCTCGGAGTGGCCTGTTTGCCTGTGAGGGAACTGGGTTTATGTTCACCACTCTGGGGTGTGCGTTCGGTCTTTGGGCGTTAGCTGGTGAGTTGGACTAGATGATCCTTGTGGGTCCCTTCCAACTCATAGTATTCTGTGATTCTGTGATTCTGTAAACTACTCTTTAAATAATTTTTTCATTATAAAAGAACTTGCATAAGCGAAAGTGATCCCGAAGTTAAGAATGTGTCTTCTTAAGAGAGAAAGTGACTTTATGGCAGGAAGGAACTGCCCTATGCAAGATCTTACCGAAAAATTTCAGAACAGAGAGAAAAAAAGATTTGAACTTAACACAAAATCCAAGCATTTACTCTGTAATTCTCTATCTAAGCTGGTACTGCCATAGATGTTGAGCTGTCAATAAGTAAGTATGTCAAAATTCTCTCTCTGGGCAAACCGGTGATAAAGTTGCACAAATATAATTTTTTTATTTTCTGGTTTTTATGTGTTAAAGGAAAAAATACTTGTGAGTTTATAATCATGTTGGAGAAGGCTTACTTACTGATAGAAAAATTACCAGAGGAAAGAGGAGAAGGAGCAGTAGTTAATAACTTAGCTCTCTCTCAGGTTATTGGAAGACAGGCTGTAGGAAGTTGCTGCACTAGTATAGAGATGAATACTCTGTATATGAGAAGTTGATATACAGAAGTCTAGAATGCACAGAATTATGACATTATGTAGTGAATTTTTAGACCATCTAGAAAGCATGAAGCACTCTAAAATATAAATAATATGTAGTATGATCTAAGTCATCAAGGATTATGACATAATGTGTATTGGCAATACAGCTGGGCAGGGGGAACCAACTTTATCCTGAATCAATTTCTCCTTTAAAAAATATATATTGTTTTGTATTTACTCTGTCACTGACAGTGAAATTCATCTGCACTACCTGTCCCCACATGACCATCTGTCTCTTTTGGCTGGGCAGTGATGCCTGTAAGCACAGATCTGACCTCAGCCACTGACACACTATGACCAAGGTTATCAAACCAGCTGGAAGACTTGCAGGAATCAGGCTGGCACATGGAAATGTTTTGAGAGGTCCTTTCCCAGGAGCCCTTCTGCCAGACCAAAGCGGTGACAGAACTGCATAACCGGCAAATTTTGGGAATTACTTTGGATGATGAAAATATTTTTGCAGTTGTTGATGTTTGTTTGTTTGTTCTCAGTAAACAGTTTTTGACAATTCATTTAGGCACATCTTGAAGCCATTTTTCATAGTAAAATTATGCAGAACTTGGGACTTATATAAATAGCTCCTTTTTGTCAGTAAAGTATACACAGTTAATACCAACTAAATTTCACAATAAGTGGTTGATGTTCTTAAATTTACATGACATCTATTAAGTTTTTGAATTACTAATAGTTGTTCTAGAAGAACGTTTAACTGTAAAGATATGCTTACATGTATATAGAAAAACAATGCAGAACTAAAATCCAAGTCAAAAGTTAGCTGTATTTCTGTTTTAGTTGTTGTGAGCTGAAAATATAATTCTATTATAATTATAAATATTCCTGTTTCTTTATGCCAAACATTCATTAAAAACCTTTTTTTCCCCTACCAATTCCAGCTTATAAATAAAGAATAAATGGAGGCAATTGTTTTAGCTGACTTTTTTGTGTTTCTCTACACAACCACACTATCTCTGAATTTGTATGTGATTTTTGTGATAATTCCCTGATCTTGCACCCTTAGTATTCTTAGAGTGATAATTTATTCTGAGTCTTCTGGTTCAGGACCACTTAATTAAACAATTGCTCCAATGATCTCCTTGCTGACTTCTTAGAAATTGTTTAATTAGAGATTATGGTTTTAGCCCTTTAAAAAGATCATCTTTCCAAATCTGGCCCAAGTTACTCGTTGTACTTGCAGTATTTTTAGGCTCAATTATACACTAAATATTTTACTCTTGACCAGCCTGAGTCCTAAGTGATTTCCTCGTATCTTCTCAGCAGAAACTGCTGTAGTTAGCTTGGTTACTATTTTGGGTCTCCTGAGCCTCCCTTTTTCCCAAAGGAGCATGTCAGTTCCTGTGGTCCACTGAGAGAGAAAGAACTATGCTCTCAATATCCAAGTGAGGAAGCGCTTAAATAAAAGGAGAAGAAATATCTAACGGAAAATCTATGGAAGATTCCTGGCAGAAGGAAATTGAAAATCTAGCTTTTCTAGTGAGATAGTTATTGCTCATTTTTCTATGAGAATTGGAGCAATTTTTTCATTACTTAAATCCTTACTGGATTAATTATTTTACTTGTTTATAGAACGGCTTTTCCATATTTGATTATCTCTTCAGTGTGTCTGACTCGATAAATGTAATAAGTAGTCTATTATATTCCGAACTCCTCTAGTCA
The DNA here is from genome assembly GCA_013390025.1 of Pitta sordida. Classification (NCBI taxonomy): domain Eukaryota; kingdom Metazoa; phylum Chordata; class Aves; order Passeriformes; family Pittidae; genus Pitta; species Pitta sordida. Next base: position 10,600 of record WEKX01010639.1, on the reverse strand, counting down.
TGACTTAGACAAAATATTTTTATTTACAAAACCAGAAGGAATGGTAGAATTTCTCTTTATCTCTGCTTGTTTCCAATTTCAAAAAGAGTCACTCAAGAAGGACTATGAATATTTCTGATTACCTTCTTTGCTTGTTCTTGCTGCCATTGTTGCAGTTACTCGGCAAGTAAACAAAGCTTGCCATTCATTTTTTTAAAAATAAGGCTTCTTTAGTGTATTATCTTAAACAATAGTCCTACTAGATCATGTGTACACCATAGATCATTTTTACAAACTGTTAAAGAATGAGATATGAATATGAAACCTCCAGTATCATTATCCAAGATTATGCTGGAGCTCACTGTCATTGTACTGTCTTAGATCCAGCTGCGGCTGTTATCCAGCTCCGTGTGTCACTGTTCCCAGGAAGCTCTGCAAGCCCCTGTGCTCTTCAGAGCAGAATTGCGGTGCTCTGTTGCTACACCAGCTGACATCCAATGGGGGGCTGCTACTGCTGGCACAAAGGTGCTGAGGTCAGTGGAGAGTTCTGTGCCTCAGTGGGGCACACACATCATGCTTCTTCTCAACTTCAAAAGCCAGTGCTATGAGGAAAAAAACCCACCTTTTTCCCATGTGAGGTTAAACAGTTTTTTCAATGTGTCAAACTCATTGTCTGGTTTGAACAGACCTTTGCAAAGCATTGATATTCAAAACAGGATATAGGGCATGTTACTTAGGGGAAAAAGGGACTTTTGTTGACTTCTGTCAACATTGATACAAGACATACTCCTTAATTTGAATCAATTAATCATATTATGTCATAGCGTGGATTTTAATTTAATTTTTAGTTCAAAGAAGCATTCAAACTTATTTTGCTACAGAAAAAAGCCTGCTCCATGACACCCATTTTTTAAAACATTGAACTTTTATTATGATTATGACTAACATTGTTTCTTTTTGCTTTTTTAAGGAGGATGGAAGTGTTTGCAAAAACCAAAATTCAGAATTACTTTATGTATTGCTCTTTTTCCTCCTAATATCATGCGACCTGAGACAAAAGCGAAGGCAAATTTTATTCTCCTCCTTCTGGAGAGAATTCAAAGAAATGTGAGCATGTATTGATAGGGATGATTTTTATATATAGAGGGCCAACCTGTCAGAAAGGGTGTCCCACAGGAGAAGTGAAGCAATGCAGAAGTCCAGCTGGAATTCTTGAATATACTAAAGCCGCATCAGCGGTTTAGAAAATATCATGGCCTCTAGGAAAATATATCACAACATTCTTTGTGGATACAATCCTCAGAGTAAACTGCACGACCAGTCTCCTTCACAGTGTAAAATATTTAGCTCTTCATTTTGAACCAGGTCCAATACCAAAGGTGTTATTCTCTTCGTTATAAAGCATACTTCACTTTGGTAACCTGCTGCCTATCTGGCACTTAATTTATGAAATATTTACTTTTGTTTATCTCTTGTCCATCTTCTTCTCCCGGGGTCACTGGAAGGGATGGAGAAGTATCTCGTTCATTTCAGCCCTTTTATTGCTCAATCCTGTTGGCTGCAGGTTTCTAAGTAATGTAGGAACAGTCAATCAAGTGTTTAGGAAAATTCATGAGCCTCTTTCAAATTCAGTGGGGCAAAAGGGAAAGAATGATCAGGATTAGAAATCCACGGAAGAAGATCATAAAGATGAATACTTTGGTTTGCCAAGGATAAACCTCTGGATGAGTACATCTTCTAAAGTGTTTTAAGTCGCTGACCCGTCAAGCTATATCCTCACGTTTCATATCCTCTTTCAGCAGCACCTGCCATCTTGATTCTCCAAAGCTTTTGTGAAATGAAACAGATGGAGCTCTGGCTGCTCTCTGCCTATGACTGTCAGGTCTCTGCAGTGCCCATAACTAGAGGCAATATTTCCTCACACCTGGAAGAGCACAAGTACAAGAAACAATCTGGCTCTCCGACACAGCAGAAAACTTATTGGTCCTTCTCATTCTCATGTGGTTTGTGAATGCACAGAACAGTACAATAAATCTAGGAGAAAGTCCTATTATGAGCTGGCAGGAGTTATTTTGCATTCATGGGCTTATTGAAAAGTTTTGGGCTTACTGAGAAGTTGCTTATTGGTCTGTAGGAGCAGGATAACTAGTTAGCACATTCCACCTGAGATGGCCTCACAACGATTTCTTTTCAGCTAAAATATTGTTTTTTAGTGCACATTCATCAGGCAGGATTAGCACTTATTGTAAGCTGCTGATATCAGTGAAGCTACATCAGCAAAGGTTTGGTTAAGATGTTTTTCCACACTTAGACAGAATGACTTCAATGGGCCACTGAGAAGTGTAAATGTCTCATTTCTGTGTTGCTTGTGAAAGCAAAATAATGTTTTCACTAAAATACAAGTTTTTAAAAGAAACATGAGAAAACATTCCATGTAGTGGGAAATAAGAGGAAACAAACTACTTTTAATGTTGACATTCATTAATCAGAAAATATTTCATTTCAAGTGAAATAACTGTCTAATAACTCTGACAAACTTCTAAAGGCATCTATTTTTGTTCCCGTTCATATTGGCATCCATTTTACTAGAAATACAAAACCCATTGTGACTGCTTGGTGTGAGTAATAAACATCTGTGTAGGATATCTGCATCTACAATTAAATTCTGAAACTTCTGTATATTATCTAAACAAATAGAAGATTAAAATATGATCGTTTCTATCCTGAGAATTATTTCAGCAATTCAATTGCTTGCAGTCCACAGGGGATTTGACCTTGCCCCATTGTGCCTCACAGAGGGCACTTAAGCTGCATGACTGTTAATTTAATCACCCAGAAGTTTACCACTGTGAAAGGAAGGGTGAGAGGGGAAGAGGACCCAAGAGGCACGCAGTAGTTATCCTTTGGCCATCCACTCCACAGAAAACATCATCACAACAGCTATTGATTGACTTTCTCCTTGTTAGTCTCCACAGAAGATTGAATTCACTCCAAGCCTAAGCTGATCTAATAAAACTATTACCTTTCTTCACATATCTTGCCTCCTGTACTGAAACAGGCTTTCTGTGATGGGGGTGGTCCCTCTCAAGCAGCCCTGAGTGTACCAGGTTGTAATGGGTTTTACCCTGGCTAGATGCCAGGGGCCCGAATGGCCGCTCAGTCTTACAATAAGATGATATACAAAGGGTGGTTTGGAATATGGCAGTTTAATATGAGCACAAATAAAACAAAGCAAAAACCCATGCAGAAGCAAAGCAAAAGGACTAATCTCTATTTCCCATCAGCAGAGGTGTCCACATCCAGGGAAGAAGGGCTCCTACGCGTTTTATAAGACAGTCATCAAGAACAATTAAAGCCCCCCCCATCCTTGCTCCCTTCCTCAGCTTTTATCTGAGCTGAGTATGGAATATCCTTTTGGTCAGANCAGCAATGAGGTCACCTCTGAGCCTCCTCTTCTCCAGGCTGAACAATTCCGGTTCCTGTAGTCGCTCCCCATAGGGCCTGCCCTCCAGTCCTTTCACCATCCTCGTTGCCCTTCTTTGGACCCTCTCAAGCAGCTCAACATCCCTCTTAAACTGGGGAGCCCAGAACTGCACACAGTACTCAATACATTGGTTTACAGCAAGGTTTTTAAGGTGACTATGAATGCAAGGGAGGAGAAAATTCCTCCCCATTGTTGTCACTCCAAAATATTTCAAGATATTAAGTTCATGTACCAAAACTTCATTACTTTTTTCCTTCAAAATGTATTTCAACTGAATAAAAAAAAGGAAGAATTAACAAAAAGAACCTTATTAAGGTACCTAGACACACATTATATACCTCAATTATCACTAAAATTCATCTATTTTTTAGTACTCTTAATATTGTCCCACATTTATTCTCATGAGCTGTGTACTGGATTTATATCTTATCATTCATTATACTACTTAAAAAGCAAATTTTCAAAAGTGGGGATATAGCACTTGTGATTTTCTACTGAGAGATTTTCACAGATTTTTACACTGTAAGAAGCAGAAAGGTCCATCTGATTTGGTGATAGAACCATATACCACACAATTCCATTCAATTAGATTTGTGGTAAACTGTCACATTTCTGTTTGGCTAAAATATATTTTAAAGAAAAGCAATCAGTCTTGAAATGAAGTTGTCAGGAAATAGAAAACTCTTCTTCAGTAATTTATTTTTAGAGTTGACTAACCACTTTCATAATGACATATGCATACCTTTGATTTTAATATAAATCCTCGTGGATTTAGTATCCAGACTTAAAAATCTTTTTTTTCTCTTTAAGTAGTATATTTCTATTGCTAAAAATTTTGGCATTGTATTTCCTTAGATGTATTCCAATACTTTGATTAAATAATATCAGACTTTTCTTTTGATGAGGTAAATTGATTTGTTCTGGTCTCTTCAGTTTGTCAATTTTTCTTTTAAATTGTGGACATGAGAATCAGCTGCAGTACTCCAATTTTGTTTCCACTGGTGATCATGCAGATACATAATGACATTTTTTTTCAAAATCAATTTCTGTACAGATTTTCTTTCCTGGGGGTGCTGTTTGTCAGTCAATATGGAAATAATGTCAGTTTTATATAGATTACTTGTTTTAGGCATACAAACTTGAAAATACTGGTATCTGCTCTAAGAAAATCATCTGAAAAAGGAGTCTGAAGTAGAGAGAATTTTGAATGCCCTGAGGGATCTACTGACTTTAATAAGGCTTTATACAAACCCAAATATCTCTCACTGGAAATCCATGAATCAGAAAATATTTAGGATCCAGAATGGGAAAAAATGAAGGCAAGAAAACAGAACTATGTGGGGAAAAATGGCACTATGATTCTTCTAATTTCAAGATTAGACTTTATTCTGTTTCTAATTTTAATTATTTTTATTTTATTTTTTATAATCTTATTTTATTTTACTTGTGTCTGAATAGTAAAGCAAAGACTGACAAACTAGTAAGAAAAAATACAGTGGAACTCGAGGACAAATCCTACAGTAAAATTGTAAGGTCTTGATTTTTAGAAGTGTATTTGTCAGCTGAAACCAAAGATTTAACACTATCACTGTATTTTCATTTGGAACTTATTCACAGGAAATGTTTTCGTTCAAAATGGAAATCAATTTGAAGATTACTTCATCTATTATTTTCATTTCCTATGCATATGGCGAAAATCTTAGAAAAATAATCAGAGATTGCATGGAAACTTAAATCAGTTTGTTAATCATTTACAAAAATGAAAATTGAACAAAATCTTTCTGGTACTGATTTTAAGCAGTAGTTTCAGCAATCCATGTCCAGAGGCAGGTGAAAGATGGGAAGAAAAATTATGTTTCTTCAGGCAATTTTGTCTGCCTTTCATTATGACTCAAAAGCCAGGAATGGCAAACGCACATGAGAGAGCATGAATCAACAAGGTAGGAAATTGCATTTACTTCACCACAAGATTTAAGTACAGTCAGGTCTTCTACATCGCGCACCCATGGTCTTAATTCGGACCTGCGCGGCCTGACTTCCACGTTGAATGGCGGCCGCGCCACTGCCTGTGCCCCCACTGTGGCCGCCACTGCCACCCCTGCCCCGGCTGCCGTCACCAGTGCCCCCGCCGCTGCCCGTGCTGCCCCTGCTGCAACCTGAGCCACAACCGCCGCCCGTTCTGCCACCCGGGCTGTGGCAGCAGTTTGTGCATTTGCAGTTGGGAAATGAGTCTCCTACATCGCTAAAAAATCATGCCACTAAGATCTGAAGCCGCAGATGGGGGACGTGAAGTGCAAGAGGGCTGATTGCAGTCACTAAGATTTGTTAATTGCAAAGAATGAGCTTTGCCTTCTAAAAGCCTAAAGGAACAGCTTCTCTTTATTTCAAGTACAGTTTATACCTAGAATCCCACAGTTTTTGCATGACAAAATCAAATAAATATTGAACTATCTGGCTAGCCCGTAATTTTGATACAGCAATGTAGACAGCCAATGCCATGAATCTCCCTCTGAGTATAAGAACAAATTTCAACCTACTTAAATTGGTAGTTGCACTTACAGTTAAGTTTCACTCATTGGCAAAATCCTCTGTTTGAGGAGTGGAGGTCACATTTTTGTTTCCCTTGATTTAACATCCCAGGAGATTTATCTAGCTCCAAACAAAATTTAAAGTTTGCTTCCATCAGTCAATATATGTGGAGAATATGTGAAGAGGGTAAAGATTTCTGCTGTAAGTGACTGTTTAGCCTATAAATAAAATACATTGTTGAAGTTCAAGGCAAACTTGATTTTCCGAAGTATTTTGGGACAATTCATGTGTATCAACTATGTATATCCAAAAGGAATTACTTTAGAAAAATTCACCTATTTTGTGCTGATTTTCTTCCCTCTTTATCTTGTTTAAAAGTTCTAAGGCAGGGTGCTCAAACTTGGAGAAAATTGAAAGAGGGGAAATGCTAAAAATGTCCCTGACAACCAAATAAGTCTATACATCTACTTTACATCTGAACTTATATAAAGAATTACTTGACTTAAAGCTAATAATTAAAGGTTAAAATGAGGCAATGATATTGTAAATCTACTCAGTGTAGTAAATTTTTCCTTTTTGGAATGACTGCTTCAGTATAGAACCTGTCTAATGAATAAGGTCTATTCTTATTGTCAGGTACTGACCATTAAATGATGCTGTATCATATGGTTTTTTTATGGGTTTTGACAGAACACCACAAAATGTGATGTGAGATCATTTCCACAGTATGTGAAAACCTGGTGTGACCAGAGAAAAACAACAAATTTTCTAGAGCTGAAATTAAGATGGAAAATTATTTTTCAGTAGCAGCAGCAATTTCACATTAAGAGTCCGAGATTCCTCTGCAACATTTAACAATAATACATTATTCTGTAATACGTTGCAGCACATTGCAGCATTTGTTTTTACTTCTTTTGGTTTATGTAAATAAGCAAATCTATTTTAAGTCCTGGAGTAGAGAGGCTTTAATAATAATAGCTTCTACTGAAGCTTTAGTCTATTCTGTTTATAACCATGTTTATATGTTAGTAAAGAGTGGAAATTTGTCATCTAAAATGCCAGCTTTCTTCTGTGCCACTTCTGCAAACATTTACTCATGAGTTTATTTTTTAGGTATGCATGTGTTTGCTGAAGGTCACATACTTGAGAGCTTGGGCACATAAGAAATGTTCTATATCAGAGTAATGGTCCAGTGATCTCCATATCCTGTTCTAGCAATGACCAGTGATGGATGCTTCACATCTACTTAATGGTGCAGTAATATATCATGCAGATATGATTGTCCTTATCCTAGACAACCGTGGCTGAAGAGCACTGAATTGTCAGAATTGCTAATACTAAAGCTCTTACAAGCATTGCTATTTAATGGTAAATCTTTTTATTTTTTTTTTTTTTTTAATCATTCTACCTCTACTATGTTAAACCAGTTTCAGAAAGGAGTAGCTCTTCTGTTTTCAATACAATTTCACCAAAGAGACGGATGCTTGAGAAGCCAAATTTCAGTTTTGGAATGGGTGATGATTCTGGTCGTTCATGATTTCCAGTGTCATTTCCAATCACAAATTTCCAGTGGTGTCAGTGGAAAAGAATGCTCATCCTTCTAAAAAGAGGCATAAAAGTGCCTGGGTATTTTCCATTCTATTCTCATAAAGTCATGCATATAGGGATGTACTTATATTAAAAATAAGTTCTAAACACAAATTTGACTGTAGACACCTGATATGATGCTCCTACTGTATTAGAGTTTTAGTGTTAAGAGTTAAAATACCAAATGTCAAAACCTGGAAAAGACAAATAACAGGAACTAGATAACAGCTTAACTAGACCTTGACAAGAAAAGGTGAATGTTTTTCAGCTATTTAGTTATGTTCCTAATAAACTTTGAAAGCAAATATGCATTTTCTATGTTTAGGAGAAATCCAAATTCGTGTTCTAATTATTGCAAACATGAACAATCCTGTTTGCTGTTGAGCAATATTCCTAGAGGACAATGTGCTCTGTCAACAGCTGTATTCCTACACCTACAGGTAGAGTGAGCAGAAATAGAATCTCAGGTAATTTTAGAATTTTTTCCTGACAGACTGATTGTAGGGATCTGAGGTTCAGATTCAGTAAAACAAAGACAGGGAAAAGAAGTGAAAGGGGGCTTTTCTAGGTGTACTTATTTTCTTCTGGTAGATATTCTAGGCAATTTATTGTTTGCTTTGCTGTCCTTTTTCTTTTTTTAAAATCATTCTGCCCTGAAATCTAACCTTGATCTTGCTGCATTACATTTCTATCTTGAAAATACTATTTCATTTTCTCTTTGATTTCTACTATATGCTTTGAGACCATTGGTTGTTCTAACTTTTTCTCTCAAAGCAGGACAGGCTTTATCTAGCCAAGCACTCTTTTGAGCTTTGGTTCCTGATTACTCTTGTTACTATCTTCTAAACTTTACTGAAGAGATTCATATCTTTTTCTTAGGTGACAGCTCACAACTTGGCAAAATGGTACAGCCAAGCTTCAAGTTCTGAACAGACAAAGGGATTGTTTCTTGAATCCTTTAGACTATGTTTACAGGATGATGTTGTCATTTCTTGAAATCGTTAACACATTCAACAGTTTATGTATTCTCTAGACCTTCATTTTGGGAGGTACTATGCCACAAATTGTTCCTTCAGTCTTCATGTCCCAAGAATATTCATTGTACATGGTCTTAATGTCCATTTCCATTGTTTTAAACTTCTTAAAAAATATGAGAATCTTCTTATTGTCAGTGCCTGTTCCCTATCACATAAGAGGTAATTAGGCTACTTGACATTATTTGTTTTTGGTATTTCTGTGTTGTCTGGACCTTATATAATTGTAGTTGAGATTCTTAAAATATGAGGTTTTTTCATACAATCAATCACACTCTACTTAATTATTTTATTGCATCACCCACTTGTTTACAAATATCTATAAGGGAAAATAAACTGACATCATCAGCCTGGACTCAGGCTAAGTATTTGACACCATTCCACATGACATCCTTATTCTAAACTGGAGAAACATAGATTTGATAGATGGGCCACGCAGTGGATAATAAATTGTCTGGATAGTCACACTCAAAGAGTTGTTGCTAATGGCTCAATGTCCATACAGAGACCAGTGACAAGTGAAGTTTCCTCTGCATTCAGTATTGAAACTGGCACCGTGTAATGTCTTTGTCAGTGACATACAGTGGAATTGAGTGCATCCTGAGCAAATTTGCTGACGACACTAAGCTGTGCTGTCCCGCTAATACATTGGAGGGAAAGGATGGCATTCAGAAGGACCAGCCCGGGCTTGAGAAAAGGGCCAGATGTAAGGTCCTGCATGTGGGGGGCAAAAATACAGGCTGGGTGGAGAATGGACTGAGAACAGCCCTAAAGAGAAGGACCTGGGGGTGCTGGTGGATGAGAAGCGTGATGGTACCTGGCTATGTGTCCTTGTAGGCCAGGAAGTCAACTCTATCCTGTGCTGCATTAAAAAGAAGTGAGGCCAACAGGTCAAGGAAGGTGATTCTGTCCCTCTGCTCTGCTCTGCTCTGCTCTGCTCTGTTGAGAACCCACTGGGAGTGCTGCATCCAGCTCTGGGATCCCCAGCACAGGAAAGATATGGATTTGCTGGAGCAACCCCAGAGGAGGGCCACCAAGATGCTCAGAGGGCTGGAGCACCTCACCTGTGAAGAAAGGCTGAGAGAGCTGGAGCTGCTGGCCTGAAAAAGAGGAGGATTTAGAAAGACCACATAACAAGTTTTAGTACCTGAAGGGGACCTGCAAGAGAGTTGAAAAGCGACTTTTTTGCAAGGGTATATACTGAAGGACGCAGGCGAATGGTTTTAAACTGAGAGTAGATTTAGATTAGATAATAAGACAATGTTCTTTATTGTAAGGATGATGAGACACCAGAATAGGTTGCTCAGAGAAGCAGTGGAGGCCCCAATCTCTGGAAGTGTTCAAGGCTGGGTTGGGAGCTCTGAGCAACCTGATATGGTGGAAGGTGCCCCGGCCTTCATAGGGGTGTTGGAACTAGATGATCTGTGACAATGAGTGTCATGGACTCCACTCAGATGGGTCAAGGAGTTGAGACAAGTTTACTGTGCAGCACTCCACTTTTATAACAAGTTATGCTCATTACACCAAAGCAGCCCCTAAACTTTTCCATCAAGCTGGGCATGTATGCCTCCAGCTCACCTAGTCCTCCAGGGCACACTTCCCAGCAGCACATCCTCACATCTGTGGCCTTGCTCTTATCTGTGTACTGCAATTCTTTGTTGTTTCCCATGCATTCTTCGCAAAGCTTGAAGGACCAGGTGCAGTAATTTACTCTGTGTCTGCCACAATGATCATGTGGTCACTTCCAACAAGAAGTATCCTACGATTATACGGAGACAAGATTTTTTATTCTATCACTTCTGTATAATTGTGTCTCTATCTACTGAAGCTACCAACTTGAAAAATTAATTTAAAGATTTAGTTATCAAATTTAAACAATGCTAATGAAAAAGAAGGTAAATTTATACTTCAGTTACATAAATGAAAAAAAATATCATCATATTTTCCCTTAAAAAAAGGAATATGCAGGACCTGTTGTTGAATTCTC
>WEKX01010638.1:0-14467 GCA_013390025.1 Pitta sordida | reverse complement strand
GACACAGGTACAGTCACTCTGCTCTGCCAAAGGGCAGTGCCGCAATGCCTGTGGGGCAGGACTCACCCCGCCCTGAGGGGAGGGGGCTCGCAATGGTGTCACCGTGTCCCCGTCCCTGAATGGGGAAACTACCCCATGAAAGTGAGGCAAGCTGTGTGCTGGGAGGGCGCAGCGACAGGAGGAGGCTTCTGTTCCCCCACCCTCTGGGACCATAGGGGCAGCACTGCCCCTCTCTCACAGGACCGGTGGATATTAAAGGGAAAGAAACCCCATACCGACCCGATCCCCCCACCCTCGTTACCCTGTGGGCTTCTCCAGGCTGCTGCAGTCACTCCCACAGCCCAAATCCCGCGCCATTTCCCCCCCCTCCCCTGACCCTGGTGATTGTGCCTGCTCCAGCAGCCCTGTGGCGGTGCGGGTGCATGGCGGGGTGGGCACACGGCGCGGCAGGGCTGGAGCATGTGGTTTCTGCAGCTTGCAGTGGCATTTAGAGCCCTGTGGCACCCTGACCAGGCCCCTGACCCAGGCCTGTGTGCTCCGCTGAGACCCAGCACAGCACCACTACAAGACATGCCATTCCTTGTTATTCAAAGCCCAGTCAAAGCCCAGGCAGCGCTGCCTCTACCGGGACTGGTGGATGTTAAATGGAAAGAAACTCCCATACCGATGCCCTCCCACTGCCATAAGCAGCAGGGGTTGTGGCAGTGTTGCAAGGTAAAGGTTTTTCCAGGCTCCAAGAATGCTGACCAGAGCTCAGGGACACCCCTTCCCCGCCATGGAAACAGGGCGAACACGCGCAGGGCGGCGCGTGGCCCCTGGGGCTGGCACAAGCACCAGGGCCGGGCTGGGAGGCTGGGTGGGGAGCAGCGGCGCGGGCTTTGGGCTGCGAGCACACACAGTCATAGCAGCCCCTCAGAAATGGTTCCCTTTGCTTACCTGTGCCAAGACAGACCATGGGAAGGAGTGGAAAATTGTCTGCAGTGCTCCGGAGTGCCGGCGGGATGGAGCAATGGGCATGGCTTGCATGCATATTAACAACCTGCACTTCTTTGCGAGTTTAGCTTTTTGCGATGCCTGTGGCCTGTCTCGTTTCTTGCAAAGGATGGGGTATAACTGTAATTTGAAAAAGTGATAATGGAAAACAAAAACATTAATTAAGAAAACTACATTAAATCTCTCCACTTACCCATGTATTTAATATTAGAGAAAAATTGATTAGGCTGTTACTGTCAGCTGAATAGAAAAATTTTAATACAGTCAGGTCTTGTATATCATGGACCCGCGGTCTTAATTGGGCTCCATGAAGTCCTACTTCTGCATTGAATGGCATCTCATTAATATACAAATTTGCCCTGCACCCTCAGATGATCCCCAGCTCTGTTTTGGCACTGTGTTGCTGTGTATCAGTTGTTGTGGTGGCCATGCCGAGGGGGTGGTGAAGTGGCGGAGCCCTGGCTGTGCTTGGCGGGGGTGGGGAAGAGGTGAAGCCTGGGGGGAAGCAGTGAAGGAGAGCCGCTGTTGGTGGCGGATCAGCACAGGTGGCCACGCCACTGCCACCGTTGCCAGCAGATTGGCACAGGCAGCCGCGCTGCTGACACTGTCACTGCCACAGCAGCAAGTCGTGCATGCACAGTTGTGAAAACGGGCCTCCTTCATCGCTAAAAAATCATGCTGCTAACATCTGAAGCTGCAATATGGGGGGTGCAAAGTGCAAGAGGGCCGACTAATACATTCATTAAAATACTGGGCAAGACAGATTAAATGACCAGGTTAAACACTTTAGTTTTCTGACATTGGTAAATTGTACAGAGATTTATCTCAGTAAAAATAAAATAACACAAACATGTTGACTAAAATAATTAGAACTCTGAGTCAAATTTACTCCAGTAATAATTGATTTTGTGTTGTAGATGGTCTGTTACAGTCTTGGATGACTAAGGTTGCAGGTTAAAAAACTCAATCTGAAACACAATATTCACTGAGATGAATATTCCATAATTTCTTTTCTCTGAAGTGTTTCACAAAGCCCCATGGTACTACTACATAATATGTAAATCAGATTAATATAAGACCACACTCTCCAGTCACTGTCAATGCAGTAGCTCCCTACAGTATTAAGGTCCACAAAGTCCTGATTTTTAATATATCATGAAGAATGATGAAAACACATGTTGCATGCAAAAATAGCTACACCTTTTGGAAGGACAATCAACCAGATGTTTTCATTTCCAGGCTGAAAACCATACAGATGAAAAAAATAGTAGTTGTTAGTCCTGGAACTTTGCACCTTGAATTTTCAGCAATAAATCTTGCTGTTAGCAGTATATTTTTAATGTTTTCAAAATGTTTTTGCCATTGAAAAGCATGTTTAACTCCTTTTTTATTTTGCCTTTTACATGCTCATTTACAGGCAAAATACCTACGATGAGAGGAGTTCTATATAACAACTGCTTTATTTGATAGTACTTCTTAACAAAGCAACATTTGATAACTTGTCTTATGGAATAACACTGTTAGAAGAGGTTTTGTCTTTGTCCTATGGTACACAGGCAGGGTATGTCAGGCAGCATGCAGTATATGAGACAGAAACAACCTATTTCCATTTTGCAAGGCTATATGCTAAGTATGGTCTAGATAGATTCAGTGTTATATTTTTCTTTACATGTCATATAGAAGCTTTTCTCAAGGTTCATTTCCACTGAAGGAATAGCATAACCAGGCTTTTGTGAAGAACAGTGGTGTGAGATCTTGCCCCAAAAGATTAGAACTATCATTAAAAGAACAAGCGGTCCATGTTTCAACACACGTCAAAACTCAAAAGTGAAGTACACTAATTAGATTGTCAGCATGTCTTTGTCTTCCTTTGCTTGACTTTTTGCATAAAACAAAATCAGAAATTAGAGACAGAGCTCTAAAGGAAATTTGAGAAACTGATCATACCAGTCTTCCAAGATATGAAAAATAATGATTTTGATACAAATATTATGTAAAAGAATTATAAATTGTCTACCTCAAAGATGCTTGCATGCTTTCAAAATAAAACTATAAGAGCATAGACAGAAACGTAGTGGAAGTCAGCATACATGATTTCAACAGTTTTGAAGAATTTTATTTTAGTGCATGCTGCACTAAAATAAAATGCATGTTGCACTAAGCCTTTTTTTCAAATGACAATTACTGCTTTAGCAAAGTCAGCATTAGTTAGTGAGGATTCACTTCTGTAGGGAGTGCTGCCAAGGTACCAGATTCAGTGTCTGCTGATTGAAACATCACCTTTTTCATTTTAATACATGTTTGTTTCTCAACACAAGAGAGAAGATTATGCTGATTACAACTTCTGTTCTATTTATGCATGCATGAATACAAAAAAATCATTACTCCATTTTTAAATATTTTTGTGGTTAAAGATAGGAGCAATTGAAGTCAGGAACAATTGAGAGAATATGTTTAGTTCTTTAAATTCCATATATTTCAAATTACTATGTTTCCTTAATGGAATGAATAGGTGATCAGAGCCTAGGAGTCAGTGGTTTGACTTTTATATGTATTTTTAAATATAACATTCATTCAAAGAAGGACAACTTTCTGTTAGGTCTTGTAAAATACAGAACAAGTTCTATAGGTTGAAAGAGATATTGCAATCTAGCAAGCCCAAATATTTAGCACATATAAAGCAGTAGATGAAGGAAGTTCAATGGTTCACAGGTTATTCCGAGTTGGAAGGGACCCACAGGATCATCTAGTCCAACTCCCAAGCGAACGCCCAACCAGGGATTGAACCCACAAGCATGGAACCACAAGCACTGCACTCCGTCCTNTGCCACTGGTCCTCTTAGCCACCTGGACACCTGGACACACTGCTGGCTCATATCAAACTTTCTGCCAACCATTACTCCTAAATCCCTCTCCACTTCACCACTTTCCATCCTCTCGACCCCAGCCGATAGCGATGCATGAGATTGTTGTGTCCAAAGTGAACCCAGCACCTGGACTTGTTAAATCTCATTTTATTGGAATCTGCCCATTTCTCTAGCCTATCCAGGTCCCTCTGAAAGGCTGTTCTACCCTCTGGTAGTTCAATATTTTCCCCCAGCTTGGTATTGTCTGCAAACTTGCCAATGGTGGATTCAATTCCCTCATCCACATCATCAATAAAGATCTTTGAATCAAAATTAATTACTTACGTACCTTTAGGAGCTTTCAGAATTGATGGCAATTTTCTAGTAAAACAGCTGTCATTATGTCAGACTACCTGACAATAACAATTTCTCTAGCATGAATTTTATTTCTGTACTGAGAACCTGTTTTCACAGTAGATTCTGCATTATAGGGAAAGTGAGGATATTTCAGGCACAGAGATTTCCAGTGGAGATTTCCAGTCTGCTGAACACCATATATTCCATATACACAGGGGTTATATACTTTGGGTGACCTTCTCTCCCTCAAGGCAATCTTTGTCATCTATTTTCAAAGTAGGTTAACTTTGTTTACCTGTCACTTCAGAGAGGCTCCATGTAGGTATAGTGGGTATAGTAGCACCCTTGCCCTTTTAGGATTACAGTATGTAAATATATGACAACTTTGCAAGCATTTGTTCATCATTTTACAATGAAAATGTTTTCTGGTAAGGTAGAGGATGAAGACATTTTTTTACATTTCTCTTCCCTAATTTGAGACCTTCATTTGACCTTGAAAAGTTGTAGCTTTTCTTCTGTGTATTGGGAATAACACTGAGCTCCTAGGAGAAGATGGTAATGTCAGAAATTACAGCCTCATAAAACCCTTAATTCTCATCATAAAAATAATATATAAAGTAGAGAACTATGAGGGTGCCTTACGTATTGCACTGTCAGGTTTAGGAGCACTCCAATAAAATTTACAATGCCTTTTTATTTGATAGTCGGTAAGAAAGAAAGAAAATCTAGCTTAAAAATTGCTGTGCAATAAACAAGTGTGCTCTTCTAGGGGTGGAGGAAGGGAAGCAAAGAACTTGAAAAGCGGGGCTTTTACTACATCTTTAAAACAATGTTGCTAAGTTGCCCAGATGTTCACTTCAGGTGAAGTTTTAAATACATGATAGGCTAAATTTCTGAAATTTTTCTCATTATAAGCCAAGTGCTTTTCTCAGAGTGTTTGAGGATGTAGATAACACAAATAACTTTAGGACCTTCTGAGTGCACAATCAGAGAACAGAGAGAGCTGTTTAGGGTAGGAAGCACTAGATTAAATACCAAGTGTATTATGAACAAGGGGAGTTTTCCTACTGATGCTAGTTTCACCTAGTTTCCTCAGGAACGTTTCATCACCTGTCTTCTGAGCAATAGTAATCACCTTCTTACCATTTCCATTCTGACTATGGCTTACTTTCATGGCCAAAAGTCTAGTGCGCCTCTCTGTGCCAAACACACAGAAGATAATAATTCATTGCAACTCCCACCTGTAGGAACTGGTTTCCTGGCTTGAAACAAGCAAGGTCATCTTTCTGCTCCCAGATGCTGACTAGAATGATGGTTGCTGTAAAATGACAAACATGTCATGTATGACATGACAAGCAGGCCCAAAAATATCCATTTTTCAACTTAGAAAATCTAACGTTCAATTCAGTATTTTCTTAAAAGTTTAACTGAAGAAATTTGTGTGCAGGATATTGTATAAAAATATATAAACAGGAGTAGAGTATCTAGAGTATGGAAAGATATGGAAAGCAAACATAAATACAAACATTCAAGGTCAAACATAAGTGACATATGAGAGTACATGGCCTTAAAATATGCCAGGGGAGGTTTAGACTGGATGTCAGGAAGAGGTTTTTCACAGAGAGAGTGATTGCTCATTGGAATGGTCTGCCCAGGGAGGTGGTGGAGTCGCCATTCCTGGAGGTGTTTAAGAGTAGGCTGGATGAGGCAATTAGTGCCATGGTTTAGACAATGGTTTGGTGTTGGGTTACAGGTTGGACTCGATGATCTCCAAGGTCTCTTCCAACCTTGCTGATACTGTGATACACAGAGGTGCTTTAAGAATAAATGAAAACAACTTTTCTTCACCCTTTAGTCACTCATCTTCAACTGATTATTTTGCCTAGGAGGGACAGGCTTAGTTATGTCACACTTTGCATGGCATTCTGATCAACAGAAACTCCTGAAGAATTAGGCATCTTGCAGAAGCACTTTTTATTTTGACCTAGCTAGTGGTAGACTTGTCTTCTGTGATGTTGTTATTGAATTCAGTGAAAAAATATGTAGAATAAGGGCTACATACCAACTTCAGGATGGAAACTCTTAAATGGTGTAGTATCTGACTGGTTTTGAAAACTATCATTCATATTTGTTTACCTCCAAAGCTGTGGCTCATAGAAATGCCTCTATTTTTTCTTCAGAGATTCACAGTACTCTGGTAAATATTTTCATACATGAGTAAACTTTCATACATCATTATATGGGCAAAAAGTGAGTCTATCAAAAATTTAAAACAACCAGTTGTTGTTCTGAAAGGCAGCAGATGCTGAATATTTCACAGATGCCTTCTTCTCATTTGTTTGGTTTCACCACTTATGTGGAAATAACTGAAACACATTTTCCAAGCCTTGTCAGTGCACTTGATCAGCACTCTGGTGGCAGATGAATTTCAGTGTAATTGTGCCCAACAGGTGTGAAAGTGCAGGATGGGTCTTTCTTTGGAGTCCTTTATGGATGTCTACTAAGTGCATTCTGCTTCTCTCAACACTTTCACAGTAGTCTCACACACTTGTCATCTTTAGAAGGTATGGTTGTCATGGTGCAGTCGGCTAGGCTGGATGCGTGATGGTTCGTTTGCAGGATCTCAGAGTGCAAAACAAAATTCTGTGAGAGGGTTTAGCTTTGATCAAACAGCAAAACTTTATTAAGTGCCTGTAAACCAGCAACGTGATAGATGAAAGACTAAAAGTAAAGAGAAGAGAGAGAGAAAAAAGGGTTATAGCTATCACCAGGCGATCGAGTCCTCAAGGCGTCCCTATAGACTGTTGTCATGAGGGGTGGGAGAAGCTTCCAAAGTTTCATTGCTAGGGGGCTGTCTTTTATACTAGCTGTCACACCTTGCCCCCTCATCTGTCCCATGGACTTTTGCCAATTTCTACCTTTCTCTGCCACTCATGCCCAAGGAGGAGTGTCCGAGGTGTGGCTAGGGTCAGAAGCGAGTGGTCTTCTGTCAGGGGGTGTGTTTTCATGTTTTCATATTGCGATGAACAAATCCATCTTCCTGGACAGTGTGTTGTTATAGTTCCTTGATTCTGGAGAATAAGCACAGGATGTGGCTTTCCATCCCCCCATATCAGAGAAGGGTGCAGCACACTCGGTACCACACGGTTCATTGCTCTGGGGTGTCTGCGCCTTGGTTTCCATAGGAACCAGACTCCAGTCTGAGCCCAGGGTGTAGCACCTGGCAGCCAGTACTCTCAGGCAAACTCTTGTCAAGATCTTAGCCTAAGTTTTCAAGGTACCTGTATTGTCCAAGTCCCTGATGACAACGTTGAGACAACATTCTTCTGACCGACTTTTACAATGGTAAAGCCTGGGAGATCTACTATCTGAAGAAAATCTGCCCTCTTCCTTCTACACAACCTGACAGATAGTTCAGTCATGGTTAATAGATTTGTTCCCAAAGATAGCAGACAGCTATCAAATCATGGTATAGTATGTATCCTCTCTCTGAATTTATACCTATAATTTTTAATTTTTTTTTATTTTTTACAGAAGAAATTACTAATCACTTCAGTTTGTATTTATTACAATAGAAATACAATTTGTCGCTTGTTTGTGGGGACTAGATTTGCAGTAATTTCATTTTACTTCCAGTATGTTGAAAATGGCTTATAGAAGGATTTTACAGTATCACAGTACCNGAGTGAACTTTGCCATTGCCTGTCAATTAGTGGTAAGTTATTTAGTTAAAGTTCTTATGCTTTTAGAGTAATCGAAATGTTGGGTTGAATCTTAGGCAGAATTAACTACTGATATTTTTGGAAGGTAAATGAAAGCTTTTCAGTAGATGGGCCTTCTAAATTTCCTTTAACATCTATATGCAGTGTCACTTTTGGAGTGTTCTCAGCAGTGTCAACCTTGTGGATCTCCTTAATAATATTATTTTGAATGCAACAACATAAAAACCCCACCAAACCCAGACATAGTTTTAGGTTACAACATTTTTCCGTATAGTTGTTTTGCGTAAACAGATACACAGGTTTACTGTGTAAGTATCAGAGTTCTGCAGCATCTCAGAAAAACACATTTTATATCTGCTATTGTCCCTAGACAGATATTAAAGCTAATGGTTTTTTTGTGCAAGCCTACTATTAAAATTAAACTTGACAATTCAAAACATGTATATAAAGATACAAGCCTCTCAATGGAAAGGCAAAGACTCAGAAAATAAATATTTACCATAGTATCTTCCTGTGGAAAGGTCAGAAAATTAGGGACCATGAAATGTGAAGACAATGTTTTTACACTGTTTTTATGTCAGATAATATGTTACCCTGTTTTGTCAGTTAGAGAGACTTATTTTGAGATAATTTACAGTAAGAAGAATAGCAAAATAGCTTGCCATTGAGTGAATACTTATGTTTCTTTAGTCCTGTTGAATTATTCTCTTAATACCCTTGTTGAATCCTAAGGCAGTTCTGCAAGACAAGGAAAAAACCCCATAAGTACTATCACCATATCTTTTAAGAAACACGACTTTTTTTCTTGTGGCAAATATTTGCTCTGAATATTGTAAATACTAAAAAACTCAGTTTGTCTTTAAAAAATTACCATATTGTCACACTTCAGGGTATGCCTGAGACAAATCCACACAGAAACATACTGGTTGCGTACAAAGAAGTGTAACTGCTCTAGAATGGAGACCCTCTTACAGCATCTGAATTCTGTCCCATTTACACAATGTGATTTCCTCATGGTGCCTGCAATGAACACAGACCATAAAGCATTTATACTCTCTTTACTTTGTTATAAAAAAGGCCTATTTTTCTTCTATTTTTGCCATCTATGTGAATATTGCACTATTATTATTATGAGAGAATATCCTTGTTGGCTCTGCCCCTTTAAAGACCTCTTTAGAGCTTAATTCAAACTAGGAGAGAAGCAAAAAAGCTTCCAATCATTCTAGGCTATAATATCCTGCCATACTAGGAAGTTTGACCTAAAATGGAACATACTAGCTTACTGGAAAGAGAGCACAGGCAATGAATTATTCAGAGTTTCTAGTCAACAACCTTTTATACCGTGTTCTATCCTAGGATAAATGGTACAGACTCAAGTGCTATATTTGTCAACAGTAAACTAAACCTGCTGCCCAAATCCCACACTGGCAGTGCTAAATTGCTTGTATATTGTTATGGCTGTCATTTAAGGCAGCTAAAGCACAATTCAGAGCAGAGCTGTCCCTGTGATCCTAACTCATCCCCTTGTGTTTTCACTTTTCATGAGCTCAGACAACTGGCAATGCTGCAAGAATTACTGGGGCTGCAACGACACCTGAGCACAAGGGATTCGATAAAGAACAAGACTACCAGTGATGCAGCACTGACTCCGTGTTTCTTTTATTTGTGCATGATTTAAAACATTTCTTGCAACCATTTATCTCAATAAGATTATTTTAGAAATGCAAATACCATGGCTATAGATTATAGATTGTGAAGAGATGGGTCTATTTTCCTGACACAATACTTCAAATAACTCCATTAGACTTAAACCAGCAGGAAATTAGTTAAGTAGTATTGTTACATATACAGATTTTGTGCTTTTCTCTTATTCAGTGTGTATAGAATATTTACAAAACAAAAAAAAAGAATAATATAATATCAACTCAAATGACCTTGGCAATTTTCTCTACAAAACATCTTTTAAATATATAAGAGAGCATTTAGAGGTAGTTTTCTGGCACTTCAGTAATCACATCTTGGGTGCCATTCCACTGTGTTAAAAAAGGATTGACTTAAAGCAGATCAAATGGGGGCCTTTAATTTAGTCTTCAGACTTACAAGTTTAAAACATTAACCCTTTCAAGAGTATTACTAAATCTGCCACTTCTTTAAATCAGGTTTTTTTTCAAGGTCAACCAGTCCATTTTTTTCTCTTCTAATTGTTAATAAAATTAGTATCACAGGCAGATTTAAAGGAAGATCAAAATATTTGGCCTGATACTGCTCTGATCACTTAGTTAGTGCCTACATTTAGTAATGCTTAAATTTCTTTTCCTCTTTTGAAATGTTCTTCTCTATGAAATCTTTCATTCAGAATCCATATCAAAATACTTCATATCTTAATAGATATATCGTCTTACCATGTTGGGGCATCAGTCATATGACAGTTTTTGTGGTGTGCATTATCAGAGCCAGAGAGAGCTCTGGTCATTTTCTTGTGTGATGGAATCTCATATGCCTTTATCATTTACACAAGGTGCTCATTATATTATCAGCAATTCTTCATAATTTCTATTGGCTTGGCTATACTTCTGCTTGCTTTTCTCAGAAGCATTTCTATTTTATAGATGACTTTGCAATTTGAGAACTTATATCTGACTTTAGAAAATTCTTATTTATAGATGTTGAAACTAATACTAATTTTACTGCCACAAATTTCCTATCATTTTTCTGAAACACCTCACATTATAATAGTATTAAAAGATCCATAAAGAATAAAATGCTCAGATGTATATTAATCTCAGGAATACAATGTGAAATTAATCTATGTGAAATGGGAAAAATATCCATGCCTATCTATTAAAAAATAATGAAATCAGATTTCCAGTATTTAGGATGTGAATATTAAGAAATGTCAGAGTTGACTCTGATCTATCTTTATGTATGTGTTACTCTAATTATAGCAGGATTGTACTTGATAAAAATATTTTATAAATATCACTCAATCTTCCATGTGCTGGCACCCAATGTCAGCAAACACAGAGGCAGCAGATACAGACCAGATGGCCTAACTAGGAATGTGTTGTTTACATAAATTTGTATGGTTTCATTGTGTCTTGTGAATGTGTAAACCTGGTCTATATTCCTACAGGAAACAGATAGCTATTTTTGTCTAATTTTCAGTAGTTAGTTTGCACTGATAGTACTAGTTTCAGGATTGAGACCATTATTAATATGATCAGTTCCCTCAGTGTATGAATACAAATTAGTTCCATACTACAATTTTTCTCCAGACTTGAAAATATAGCCTTGTTAATCAAAGCAAGTATCTGTTCTTGTTTTATATTGCATGTTCAGTATGAAACTAAATCATAATCTAGATGACAAAATGGACTCCTGATTTAGTTCTTATCATAGAATCACAATCATGGAAATGTTGAGACTGTAAGGGATTTCTAAAGACTGATTAGCCCAATGGCCCAGCTCAACTAGGGTCAGTGACAGCAGCTTTCCTAGTGCAATGCACAGCTGAGTTTTGAATATCCATGGATGGAAACTTCACAATCTCACATGGCAACCTGCTGTAGACTTTGACCATTCCCAAAGTAAAACGGTTCTTTATTACATTTAAGTGATGGAGGTTTTTTGTACTGTAAATTTTGCCCTTTGCCATTTGTCTTTTCAATGGACAAGCCTCAAGAGTCTGAATCCTTATTAATGTCCTCTAATCAGTTATTTATGCACATGGATAAGATTCCCCTGAACCTTCTCTTCTCCAGACTGAATGATCCCGGTTGTCTCAGCCCCTCATACGACTAGTACTCCAAGGTCTTGATCAACTTCATGACCAATTTTGTTGGATTTGGTCCAGCATGTTCATGTCTCTCTCACTTGTACTGGGAAGACAAGAAATGAACCCAACACTTCAAAATGAGTCTCACTAGGTTTGAGAACGTAGGAATGATAACTTCCTTCAGCTTGCTGGCAATGCTTTTCCTAGTGCAGCTCACTATACTGTTGGCCATCTTTCCTGCAAGATACCCTATGGGCTCACAGTCAACTTGTAGTTCACCAGGAAACCAGATCCTTTTTCGCCAAGAGGTTTTCCAGTTAGTTAGATGCAGCTCAGCATGAAACTGGTAACTGCATTTATTTCTTCCCTAATGCAAAACTTGATTTTTCCTGTTATGATACTTTTGAAGGGCAGCACAATCACTTGGGACATAAAACACTTCTCTCAGTTTCGCATTATATGCAAACTTCTTGAGGATGTACTCTGTCTCATCTTCCAAGTTTACCATTAATGAAAATGGTAAAGAATATTAACCTCAACATCAAGCCCTGGTGTACACCCCTAATGACTACTTCCAACTAAACTTCATGCTACAGTTCACAACCCAGCATCTGACAATTTTCAGTGTACCTTCCCTTTCCATTTACACAGTCTATACTTCATCACTTTACCTATGACATCCTTTGTTACAGGACACAGTATGAAAATCAACACACATTGTTTTCTCATCATCCACTAAGCAAGTCATCTCATTGTAAAAGACTATCAAATTGATTAAACACAACTTCATCTTCATAAATTCACACTACTTTTCATCACCTTCTTGCCTTCATATGCTAAGTAATGGTTTCCAGGGTTGTTTGCTTAATCTTCTTCCAATCAAGGTAAGATTAACCTCCCTGTAGTTACCGTTCTTTACTTTTTGCCTTGTAAAAAAAAATCTAAGTAACATTTGGTCTTTTTTAAAACCTCAGGAACCTCCCCAGATCACCACAATCTCTCAAAGACAGTCAGGAGTTGCCTCACAATGACATCTGTGAGCTTTCTCAGCACTTGTGGGTGCTTGCTGCTTTTGCTTGATTTTCTTCTCGTTGGGAGTTGTCAACCTCCTGGATTGCTTGTATTGTATCACTGAAAGGGTAAATAACTCCTACGACCAGTGAGACTGAGATGTTCACTCCTGTAGTTTGTGGAAGGCCTCGTCTTATTCTTCTGGATCAGGTAGTCTAAAGAAGAAGCATATCACAACATCACCGTGTTGATGTGCCTGCTAATTTTGATCCATACATTTTCAGCTAGCTTCTTTCATGTCTAGATCCACATAAGCTCTGATTTAGAGGAATGAAAGTTTTCCTTAATGACTTCTTGGTTTCTTTCTGTTCTAGTTCTTCTTCATCACTGAGATTAAAATTTTCACCTTCAGGCCAATTTGTAATTATTTCTAAGATGCCAGGGTGATTTGGCTTCCCAGTACAGGCATGCTGTGTGATGAGGGCAATCCACTTGCTCCATGTGGCATTGGTGGCATGATGGGTAGAGAGAACCTTCATTTTGAACATCCACCCCAGTACTGGTAGTCGGGGTACCAGGAGGAGTTGTACTTCAGTATCAACTACCTCTGAGGCAGCTTGGATTCCTTCATAGGCTGCCAAAATTTCCTTTTCTGTTGATGTACACTTAGCTTCAGTTCCTCTGTATCTCCAAATCCAGAATCCTAGTGGTTGGCCTCGGGCCTCACTGGGCACTTTCTGACAAAGTCTCCAACATAAACCACAGGTTTATCGATTCCATGTATATTGTACGCCCCTCCAGGTGAAGGCAAACTGAGGTCTGCATTCTGGTGCCAGAGGAATTGAGAAAAAGGCATTAACTATGTCAGTGGTAGCATATCATTGTGCTGTTTTGGACTCCAACTCATACTGGAGTTCCAACATATCTGGCACTGCAGCACTTAATGGTGGAGTCACCTCATTCAAGGCACGATAGTCCACAGTCAACCTCCATTCTCCTTCATGTTTGCGCACAGGCCAGATGGGACTGTTGAAAGGTGAGTGGGTTTTACTGATTACCCCTTGGCTCTCCAACTCATGGATTACTTTGTGGATAGGAATCATGGTGTCTCGAGTCATTCGGTACTGTCAATGACACACAACTGAAGTGGCAATTGGTACCTGTTGTTCTTCCCCTTTCAGAAGGCCTACTGCAGATGGGTTCTCTGATAGTCCAGACAAGGTATTCAATTGCCTAACACCCTCTTGCCTCCACAACAGCTATCCTAAATACCCACCTGAGTCCTTTTGGGTCTTTGAAATACCAACTTTGGAGATAATCCATGCCCAAAATGCATGGAGCCTCTGGGCCAGTTATAAGATGTTTCTTCCATTCACTTCCAGTCAGCCTCAATTCACCTGCCACTAGGGTCAGGTCTTGTGATCCACCCGTCATACCAGCAATGGAAACCGATTCTACCCCCTACATGTCGTGATGGGATTATAGTGCATTGTGCACCAGTGTCAACAAGGGCATCATACTTTTGTGGTTCTGATATACCAGGCCAAAGAATCCACACAGTCCAAAAAACACGATTCTTCCTGATGTCTACCTGGTTAGTAGCAGGGCACCTCTAGTCCTGGGCATCCATGTCATCTTCTCTTTCGTTGTATCTATTAGTTCAATTATGAGTAACTCGAGATACATTCCCTTGAATAGAACTCCCTCTTTGTGTTGTGCGTCCTAATAACAATCCATGAAGTCAACCTTCTAAAGCAGAAGTG
>WEKX01010635.1:0-10935 GCA_013390025.1 Pitta sordida | reverse complement strand
ATTAGGTTTGGCAGCCTCTCAGCACTACTTAAAAAGGTTTTGTTTTCCTGAAAATTTAAGGCATTTTTCTCATTTCTTCTTCTTTGACAGGCTATTACAAACTTCCTGTCTACCTGTCACAGGAATTTGATTATAGCTTTTCCACCCATCCAAACTATAATGGAATACCTGCCCTGAAAGCTGGGGATGGTGAGAAGGAAGAAAATAAAGTACATATTTGTTTTCCTGCTTGGAAGTGACTGCAGCCAAGAATAACACAGATTTCTCTGGTGCCACATCTGATACCAGAAGTCACACTTCTTCCTACACCACGCTAACTGCCTTGTGTGTTTATTTGAAAGAGGGGTGTCCTCAACAGATAAATGAACAGACAGACTCAGAGGGGTAGCACCAGCTGGGGGAGGTCAGGGCAGGCTCTCCAGGTGGACTAAACTGGACATGAGCAAACAGAAGCAAGCAGATGTTACACAGCCACAATTTTTCAAAAATAATTTTAGAAAATCATTTAGCAACACAGGACAACCTTGGCAGTCCTAAGGCATTTGATCAGTCAATATTTATATAAAAATAGGTAATTTAATTTTAGTTGTCATTTCATTTGAGGAGTCAGCTTCAGATTACTACCACATGTGCCTCTTCCTTGGGGGGATTTGTTCAAGGATGATCTCTGAATACACAAGAAGCAAAAGAGGACAAAAAGTTCACTCAATTCCAAAAAGAACAGTCCTGTTTTGAATAGTAAACAATGAATGAGGAAAACAGCAGGATTTTCTTTTAACAGTGATGGACTGAATGGCAAGCCTTGTTCTGTAACTGGGTAAAACATTCACCCCAAAAGCTTTAATTAGTCAGGAAACTCGTTTTCTGTAGTTTTACAATTTTCCACTGCAGACTCAAGATCCTTTGAGGATTTGAATTGCAAAAGCTGACAGAGTACAATAAAACATTGCAGATAGAATAAAATAATCTACAAATATAGAAAAAAATGCCAGTATGGGAGCTGAGGAGTCATAATCTTTCCCTCATATAGAACAAGCCTCTTCCTGCTTAGAGAATTTCAGCTCAGACTCAGTGTTAGAAATTCAAGACATCATACTGATACAGGTCCTTTCCATTTTTTCATTCAGTCCAAGGGCATGACAAAGACTGAACGGGTTTGGCTTCCTTAGTCAGGAATTCCTACAATGTATGCTATTATCTGCTCAGTCACAAACATTCTCATTTCTCCTTTAATTGCTTTTTGGAATAGAATCTCCTTCTTGGACATCTAGAAATAGGGCAGTGCAGATAACATCTGATACCACACTCCTTAGGGTCAATAGGGAGTTTGCCTCTGTAGCTGGACCTGGCTGCACTTGTCTCCAGGAAGATTCATTCTGCATAGGTTAGATTATCTTACAAAGGAAAGGGACTTTCTACCAGGAAAAGCTAGAAAATAAGGAATAGATTACAAATACTAGATTAAGAGAGCATGAAAGGTATCATCAAGATCACTTATAAATTATGTTCAAATTAGGTAAACTACCTGAAGGTTGTCATATCCCAGTAGTTTATCTTTCCGAGTACAACTGGTTTGCAGGCACAATTCAGGCACATCCCAAAAAGGACCAAATGCATTTTCTAGTCACTTGAACATCTTCATCCAAGAAAGGATAACCCCCTTCCTTCCCGCCCAAAAAATATGACTGCCACATCTGTCTCTGTTAGTGCTTTGTTTTTAAGTTTTGATAACATTTTACATTTTATATGTGACCATACTCTTCCATCAAGAGGTCAGTACATAACTGCAACCGTGTTTTACAGCTTCCTTAGATATAAAGAGTAATNAATAACCTGTGAACCTGTGAATTAAGACATACATTTACTTCTCTGTCTGCGTGCTATTATGGTTAGTATAACAGACCAATTAGAGAGAGTAAATTAGGTTTCCCAATGACACCTATTCCATCCACAGAATTAGTTTAACTGTATAATCATGCTTACTAACACTTTAAACTGGGAGATATTTCTGCTTCATGCTCTAATAATGGTGTTTGAACCAAAACCACCACTCAACTTCAGTGATGGAAGGCTGAATTGGGAAATTCCCGTATTAGCAAACAGTTTGACTGTAAAGCAACTGACATAACACTTCACTGACACATTTTGGAGTCCATTCAGGTGTCCAGTTCTACAGAACCCAAAAATGTCAGAGCCATTCCCCTTGAGGGTATTGCCCTATAGTGAACATAGTGGAAACCTCCTGATATAGGCAATAAGAGCTCAGTTGAAAAGATATTTTGCTCTCAATACAGGAAGGAACCTATAGATATTCCACAATGCATTGTAAAGAATCAGGCAGCTCTACAATAAATCGAAGAAAGTAATTTATTTTGCATACATATAGAAAAGAATGCTCCATGTTGCTGTTTTGGTTGGTTGTTTTTGTTTTGTGATGGAGCTGGTGACAGCTTTTCTGTCCAAAATAAATCCCTAGTTCTTAGAAATTTCTTAGGAACGTCTTTCTTAGGAAGAATGACTTTGAGACTCTACTTTGAGACACCAGCAGGTTTCCTAAAAAAACAGGTACTAGAATGTCAGACCAAGTTTGAAAAAGACATTTCCAAAACAAGACAGAATGTTAAAAGCAACAACAAAAATATTTACACATTTTTAGAAGTCATTAATACTTATCTGACTTTCAGTCTTAGGTCTCATTTTGTTCTGCTTTGTTTTGTTTTTTTAAAAATTTGAATAAGCCTGTTGCAGATCAGTATGCAATTAATGCTAGCACTTTCCTTGTTAAATCTCTAAAGACTGAGCACCAGACTCCCTTTAAATGCCTAAATGTGAAAGGAGCCTTCTCCTAGAGGAGCAAAAAACAGAGTTAGTTCATACAAGTTATAAATCCATTCTGGTAAGTTGTTAGACCATTCACGCTGGACTTCTCTTTCTAGTAATAAACACAGGTCTGGAAATTAAATTATTGTCTCTTGTCTGAAATATTTTAAAGAACTTAGGAAAGGTCTCAATGAGAGAGAAAGACCCAGAAAACAATTTTAAAGTTTCTTATTCAACATATATTCTTGTATCCTTACTGCTTGGAGTTCAGAGTTTAAGTGATGTGATTGTCAACCTATGTTATGACTGTTAAGTCAATTACTGTTTGGTTGTGGGGTTTTTTCAGGCTACAACACCAGAGAAATGACATATAGGATTTCTACTTTTTCTTTTCAGCTCTGGTACAGACTTGCATCTCAATTCAAAAGGCAATGTAAATATAGTTATGTTTAACAATAGAGGGAATTTTTAAAAAAGCGAAAGAAAAAGCTTTTAAGAGCAGGGAGAGATAAACAATATTTCAACAATTTATTGTTACCTATGAATATACGTGTATCTCTTTTTTCTAAAATGAGCATGATGGTGTGTAACAAGAACATATGTAAAAATACAGGTTTGGAAGAAATGGGTATGGAAGGCTAGTTTCAAAGCACAGCTTGTTGCTTGTTCAATCAAAACAAATAGGCACATTTTAAGTGCAATATATTTCCAGGAGACAATTTATACAGAAAGTGAGAGAAAAAAGGGCACTAGAAAAAGAAATTCAAAGAAATACGCTGTGTGCAGAAAATATAGAATGAGCAAATGGAGCAAAATTCACCACATTAGTAGACCTCTTTGACCAATGAAAGGAAGCAAGTCAGGACTGCTGAGAAGTAAGTGACCTACCAGTAATCTGGTATCTGGCCATGAAACAATGTCGCAATTTCTAGGCTGAGCTTGGTCAAGACACCAGGCACATGCCAATGTGAAGCCCTAACTCTCATTAAACATTAAGCTCCAGGTATAGCATTTTTATTTATTGGCATCTTGGGGATGTGGGGTGGAAAGTTATCTTTTACTAACAAATACAGTAAAAGAGGTTTCTTTCAAACTGCAGTTAATTTTGGGATCGCCTTTTGACTCATACTATGAGGAAAACTGGGAAATTCCGACATTTTGTAATTTCAATTTCATTCTAGTGAGCTGCAACCAGAAATTCCAGGAAAATTTCCCATTGGAAACTCCATTTGCAGTGTTTGAGTGAACACCATGCATGGAGAACCAGCTGCACTCTGTCAATTTTTTTCCCCATCTGAGCCCATGTTGGGGATTGTGCTTTCAGAGTGGCTGCTCCTATGCAGAAATGACAGTCTCTTTCTCTTAATGTGTCCACGTATCCCTTAGTTCCAAGCAGAGAGACTGAACCTTATTTCAGAGCTACTTCTAACCTTCTGCAGATGAAAACTGAAGATGAACCCAAGCTGACAACTGCATTGGTGAGACAAAGCTTTCTAATTTCCTCCTTGAAGCCAAGATATCAATAACTCTGTTCAGGTTTTATGGCTCTACAGCACATAAACAGAGCCTGACCAGATCTGCCTCAGATCTCTGGGCCAACATTCTTTTTTTCTTCCACTGTATTTGTACTTATATGTGTAGTTGTACTGTTGTATTTGGTTTTGTTTTTTTCCCCAAAGAAGTATACAAATATACCCTCTTGAGCAGCAGAGGCAGAGCTTCTGGAGTATTAATTATATGTAGCTTATTTCAAGCTTTCAAAATACAACTGTAACCACACTGATTGAATCTTACAAGTGGAACATAATTTTCTGAGTGGGACAAAGTTTAAGAGATATTCATCCTATAATGTTTTAAACTAGCTTTAGATGTGTGCCTCATTTAGATTTTTAATTCATATTTAACTTAAGCGATGTCTATATCTTTAATGACTTCCTGTTAGCAAAATTTTCTGACAGTGAAGCTGGGGGGAATTATGAAGAAAGGAGAAAATATCTTATTGTGCATGAAGAATGATTCACAGAATCACAGAATATGATGAGTTGGAAGAGACCTACAAGAATCATCAAGTCCAATCTTTAGTCCTGCACAAGACTGTCCCCAAGGGTCGCACCATGTACCTGAGAGTATCAACCAAACACTTATTGAACTCCGTCAAGCTTGGTGCTGTAACCACTTCTCTGGGGAGCCTGTTCCAGTTCCCAACCACCGTCTGGGTGAAAAACCTTTACCTAATATCTGATCTAAACCTTCTCTGACACAGTTTCATGTCATTCTCTCAAGTCCTGTCACTGGTCACCACAGAGAAGAGACCAGTGCCTCCCCCTCCTTCCCTCACAACGAAGTTGTAACTGCCATGAGTCTCCCCTCAGTCCCCCCTTCTCCTGACTGAACAGACCAAGTGACCTCAGCCACACCTCATATGGCTTCTCCTCAAGGCCCTTCACCATCTTCATTGCCCTCCTTTGAACCCTCTCTAATAACTTTATATCTTTCTTATATTGTGATGCCCCAAACTGCGCACAATACTTAAGGTGAGTCTGCATCAATGCAGAGCAGAGCAGGACAATCCCCTCTCTCGACTGGCTGGTGATGCTTTGCCTGATGCCCCTGAGGACACTGTTGACCCTCCTGGCTGCCACTTTTGTGTTGTCTCCCACCCTGCTCCGTATCCCTTTCAGTCCTGTGTCCAAGTCATTTAGGAAATTGGTGAAGAGCACACGGCCTAAGATGGAGCCCTGCAGAACCCCACTAGTGGCAGGTCCCCAGTCTGATGTCACTCCGTTCACTATTGCTCTCTGTGCTAGACCTGGGAGCCAATTGCTCACCCACCACATGATGTGTTTATCCAGTGTGTGCTGGGCATTTTGTCCAGAAGGATCCTGTGAGAGGCAGTATCAAAAGCTTTACTGAAATTGAAATATATTACAGCTGGTTTCCCTTGATCAATTAGGTGGGTTACCTTGTCATAGAAGGAAATTAGGCTTGATAAGCAGGACTTTTCCTTCATGAAGTCGTGCTGGCTGCGACAAAGGACTGCATGATCTTTCAGGTATTTTTCAATACTTTCCAGAATAATCTTCAGAACTTTATGGGGCAGTGAAGTGAGACTGACAGGCCTGTAGTTTTCAAGGTCCTTCTTCTTGAAAATCAGACCAACATTTCCCAGCTGCCAGTTAGTTGGGAGCTCTCTGGATTCCCAAAACCTCTGGAAAATCACCAAGAGAGGTTTTCCAATTACATCAGCAGCTCTTTGGATGAATCCCATTAGGTCCTATAGATTTGTAGGGATCCAGCTGGAGCAGCAGACCCCACACAATTTCAGGGTTGATTGGGAGTTAACCATTCTCACAGTCATGGTCCTGCAGCTAATGGGCACTGAGATCCCCTTGGTCAATCATCTGTGTTGAAGACAGAGGCAAAGAATGCATTAAACACCTCTGCCTTGTCTCTGTCCCTGTTTGTGAGGTGATCATTCTCATCCTGTAATGGACCAATGATATTTCTATACTACCCATTGTGATTAATGTATTTGAAAAAATCTTTCAATTGTTTCCCACATTTCTGTATAGCTTCAACTCCAGTTTAGCTTTGGCCAAATGAATTTTTTCCTTACAGTGGCAAGCACAATTTCTGAATTCTTCCCATCTCACTTGATCTTGCTTCCACTGGGGACCCACCTTTACTTTTTGCCTTACCTCCAAGAGAAGATCCCTATTCAGCCAAGCCAGCCTTCTGCCTCACTTGCTTCACTTCTGATATTTGGGAACTGCCTGCTCATGTGCCCTTACGATGTAACATTTGAAAAGTGACAAGCACAGATAGAGCCCAGCACATGCAAAACCATTTTTCTAGGGGTACCTTACTTACTGTGTCCCTGAGCAGGCTGAATTTTGCTCTCCTCCTGTCCAGAGTTGAGGTTCTGCTGGCACTTTTCTTCCTGTCAACAGAGATTTTAAACTCGATCGCTTCATGGTCTCTGTGGCCAACATCGCCACTAATCTCCACTTAATGTGCAAGATCCACTTTGTTGACAAGCAGCAGATCAAGGAGGGCATCCTTCCAAGTTGACTCGCTTAGGATCTGTTCCATAAAGCTGTCATTCAGGTTTTTTAGGAATCTTCTGGCCTCGTTTTTTACCAGATGTGTGATGTTCCCAGTGTTTTTCTGGCAAATTGAAGTCCCACATGAAGACAAGGGCAGATGACTTGGAAATGCCCCATTGTTCTTCAAAGAATAATTCATAGGTGTCGTCATCCTGGCTGGGAGTTCTATAACAGACTCCTGTAATAACATCCACATTATACATTTGTCCCTTGATTCTTACCCAGAGGCTCTCAACTGTGCCATTTCCAACTGTGAACTCCATGCATTCTAACCCTTCTATTACCTACAGTGCTGCCCCTTCACATTTTCTGCCCTGCCTATCCCACTGAAGAGTCTGTAACCATCCAACAGGACACTCTAGTCACAGGTCTCATCCTACTGCATTTCACTTATTGCAATGATGTCAAATCTCTGGGACTGGGCCAAAGCTTCAAGCCTCTCGTTTGTTGCTCATGCTGTGTGCATTGGCATAGAAATATTTCAGGTGTGGTACTTTGTAGTAGATTGAGTGATGCCATAAATGCTGGTTTTCTCAAATTTTGGCACACCATCCCATCATTCTTGATTGGCAAGCCTGGTTTTGTCCCCTTCCCCCTTACAAGCTTGTTAATGCTGTCAACAAGCCCCACTAGACCCTGCTAGCACAGGAGCGAGTGGGGATTTCCCCCCACATCTGAGATAGATGCATCTCATCAGATGTTAGTACACTATGCATAGATCATTCCCTGGTCAAAAACCCCAAAATTTTTCTGATTACACCAACTTCAGAGCCATTAAGTGACCTGATGGTTCTGCCTAATCCTATCAATATTATTCCTTGTTACCGAGAGGATTGAGGAAATCACTGTCTGTGCTCCTGATCCCTCTATGAATTGTCTCAGGGCTCTGAAGTCTCTTTTGATTGCCCTCGAACTTCTCTTTGTTAGTGCATTGCTGCCAGTTTGAACAACCAATGGTGGGTAGTAATCAGAGGGCCTTTCTAAACAGGAGTGTTTTCCAGTAATTTCCTTTATCAGAGCCCTTGGGTTTGCAGGGCTTAGAAAAATAATAGTGGAATGGAAAATAGCATAGAACTTAAACTCAGGGAAAAAGATACCAATAAGAATTTCTTCTATGAGCCTATTAGGATTAGGCTTCTCAGGATTTGCAATACTGAAGAGATCAGAATACATTAGTGACATTGAGGACTAGGGGTTTATAAGTTTTCCAGCTAGATTTAGTATTTCAAGCAGTGATGGAGAAGTATTAAAGCAAGCTAAAATCTTATCTGGAATACTGTGGGCAATGATCCAGAAAAACAGTTATAAAAAGCAGCTTTCAGGTAAGGGAGATCTCAGTGATACAGGAAGTCTATTCTAAATATGCATTTCTATACCTCTTGGCAAATTTCGCTGAATAATTTAATTATTTAATATTCCCTAAAAGCTTGTCCAGAAAAGCAGGGAAAATACATTTGGCCTTCTGACTTGAGCTAGCAGCAGAGAACACTGATATTTAAATATTTCAGTATTTTCTTTATGTATCAGTTTCCCCATCTGAGAAAAAATGAAGTTGTTTACAAAGTTTTGTAAATATAATAATGCTAATTAAATACTCATCAGCCTGAAAGATGAATTAAGCACTTTGCTCTACCTAGTATCATGACTCATGACTCTGTCTGATACTCTGAAAAAAATAAGAACATCTACCTTTAATGTAGGCACTGACAGCACCTAAACTTACTATTGTCTCCTTTTGTGAACCCTTGAATTTCCTCAGATGCCCAGTGCACTGTTTCTGACCAGAACCACAACAGACTGTGCAGATTGCCAGGCTCCCAGAAGAAAAGTCAGGAGATCAAATGTTTCTTCAGCAAAACTGGTAAGGGCAGAGCAAATAGGATGGTTTCCCAGAATTCCCAGTCTGGACCCACAGTATGAGTCCCACCCAATACAAAATAACAGAAATATCCAAAGCCTTTTCTGTTGAATAACTGATACTGTGCAAAGGATACAAAATTATAGGAGAGGGAAAAAACCCCCAACAACCAAGAACATGATTCTACTATCTACCTTTTACATCACTGAAGAGAGAAAACAGTTGGGAAACTCGAGTTTGGTGTGTGTAGTTTCCACTAAAAAGAAATATACAAGTGAGGGTTTAGTATTGCCTTGCCCACACTAAGTAATACAGTCATACCTCCAGATTTGCGGAATTTGGGTCTTGTGAGGCTCCTGCAGAACATTAAATCTGCGAATTCAGGTTGGACATTAATATGGCAAATTATCGCGATAAATACGGCAACTTTGCAACCCTGCAAAATCCCAAGACTAGAAGTGGAAGTGTTTTCCCTTTAACTGCAGCAGCTAGCACAGGGAGGTATGCTTTCTCTAAGGTTATGCATATGTGCATATGCACATATGCAGATATGTGTTGGCAAGTCGAGGCTGGCTGCCACAGCCAGAATGGCATAGACAGACCCCATGTGTGATCCCGTCTGTGGGCGGCTGTGGAAGGGTTTTATATAGACCTCAACTCTTTAATGTTATCAAACCCCCGTGAGCACCTCTGGAGTGCCCACAGTGACCACACTCCCAGCAGCAGCAGTGGGGACTTTAGGGCTATGGTGCTGGGATGGACACTAGAGAAGACAGATCATGGTCCTGTGTGCACTCAGCCAGCCACTGGCAGGGGTCAGTCCCCTGGCTAGACTTAGGTGACAGGGGACGGTGTGACTTCTGCGGAGCCGCTCTGAGTCTCAGTGCCTGCCTGGGGCAGCTGCGGCAGCCAGCACTGAAGCATCCCTGCGTGGGGCCCCGTGTGTCCTGAGGCACAGTGCCTTGTGCTAGAGTACGTATAAGCCTTTCCCAATAGGGACTAGCCACAGAGACCCACAGGAGCAGGGAAGGGATCGTGACGCTTCTAAAGGTGCCGCAGGACTTATAAATGCCACATAACCTCTGTGCCACTCATAAGGGAGTGAGTGGCGTGCTGTCCAGTCTGCGGCTGTCCCCAGTGAGTGAGAGGTGTCGTCTGCATACTCCGCAGAGGCGTGTCAGTCCTACCCCAAGGAGAATGCCAGTGCCATGCCTTGGCAAAGCAGAGGCACGGTGCATGCATCGAACAGGAAGCTCCACGAGTCACTGAGGAAGATTTGCAGGAAAATAATCCCCAACTCAATGAGGTCATGAATATGACAGTGCAAATCACTGAGGTATGACTGTATTAGCCAGACTGCTAAAGCTCAATGCTTTCTTCCTCTCACCCAGTAAAACTAGGATTTGCTACTGAACACAAACATCGCTTTATTAGGTTGTTTAAAGATCATATCTTCCTCATAGCATCTGAGAGGGAGAGGTATAGTTTGACCTCCATCAGCTTGAAGAGGTAATGAAACCTGAATTTTCTCTTTCCTAAGAACTCAAACAACGAAGCTAGCAGTGGAGGGGCTTTCCTATGGAGCAGCCAGGGCAGGCACATCCTTTATGGGTGGTTCACATGGGAGGAGAATACTTTCTGATGTGCCATGGAAAGATCTAATATATGGAGATCTAGAGCCTGAAAGTTGAATGATGCAGTGGCTGTTTACTTCAGTCTTCAGCTGGAAAGTATGATAGGATAATCTCCGGAATGAACGGTCAATTCATGTAAGTCCTTTTTTTTGCAGTTTTCCAGACATTCTTATGGAAATTTTCCAGTCATTGGAGAGTCTTTTTATCCTCAATTAACACAAAGATTAAGGTGATTGAGAAATGCATTCTGCAAAGGGAGAACTTATTTTTAGAATGGCGTTCAGATGTCACATTCAATAGGTACATGATGTGTGATCTCCATGAATCACAGAATCACAGAATCACAGAATACTATGAGTTGGAAGAGACCCACAAGGATCATCTAGTCCAACTCACCATCTAACACCTGTACAGACACCGAACACACACCCCAGAGTGGTGAACATAAACCTAGTTCCGTCACACGTGCACAGGCCACTCTGAGCCACAGGCGACCCACAGGACCATCCAGCCCAAC
>WEKX01010634.1:3756-21533 GCA_013390025.1 Pitta sordida | reverse complement strand
AAGGCAGTGTGTTGCATTTGTCTGTTTTATTTTGGTGGGTTTGGGTGTTTTTTTAATACAAGGTTGGTACAAATCAGGAAATGTTTTCAGCATTACAGAGCATCGTAATTTGCCATTAATTTTTTCTTTTTTTTTTTGCAAATTCTCAAACCAAGTAATTTAGATTTAGTCTTACTATTTAATTTAGGACTATTTTTCAGGGTTTGAGAGGCAAACAAATGAAAACTCTAAACTGCTACTAATGCATTTTGGAGGTTTGAACCCTCATGCAGAAGCAGGATAGTACCAGCCACCTCTTTCTGTGAAATGACAACTCCCTGCTGGTGCCTTTCTGCTGCTTCATTGTTGCCCTACCCAGCTCAGGAGGGTGGGGAGACTGGGGACAACTTCCTCGCAATGTCCTGATATTCCTCTCATGGGAACAACATGGAGAGAATTAAAAAAAGATCAGTTTTTAAAGAAAATATTTAAATGATGACCTAATGATACTGATTGATCGAGTCTTGTTTTCCCCATGAAGGAAATTTACTTGTTTGAAGCCTGTGATGCATGAAGTATGAGCCATCCTTTTTCCATCTACACCTCAAAGAGTGTGAAGGACAGGCCACTCACACAGGCTCACAGGTCTCACAATAAGTGGCCGCTGTGCTTGCAACACCATACTGTGTGAAAATAGGGCTATTCAGCAGGTGAAATGCAGCTTCCTGGGAAAATGTCAGAAGCCACTGCACAGAGCACAAACCAACAGCTGGCTGAGAAAAGACCTGGTGGTGACTGCTGCCCCTGAACAGCAGGTTCAGATAAAAGAGCAGCTATTTCCCCCGATTATTCTCTTTACCTTCCTTTATCAGAGGGTTCACGACAAGAAGGGGCACTATGGCATGGCAAAGCTGCAAGGTCATGTTCTTCGCTTTCAGACACCAGAGCTTAGTAAAAGTCACAGGTTCACAGAGTTAGAGATCTGAGATTTCTTACACTTATATATAGATACGTGCACACACACACACACACACACTTCAGAGTGAATGGGGAACTGCAGCTGAAGCTGATAAGACATCAAGAAAGAAATCAGGGATGAACAGGATCATGGCAATAAATGGAGTCCTGGAGCTCTGCACAGGACCCTCCCTGGTGGGTAGTGCTTTGTGGTTGGACAATATTGCCTCCTCCACGTTCAGTATGTTGGGAGGCAGAGCATGAAAACTATGAAATAAAGAGGCCACCAGTTTAAGCTGAATTTTGAGCAAACCTGGACTAAATTTGGCTATCATCTACAGCTCTATGATAATGTACTGTACAGTACAGACTGATGTGCAAAGGGTGAAAATACAGGTCTCTATTGCTATAGTCAAAGTCTTGTAATTTTTTTCTTTGAATGTGGAAATCTGAATTTTAAAATGCTCCACAGAAAGTTGCTTTGATTTGATTTACTATAAACTAAAGCAGGAAGGCTTGGATGTTATTCGAATGAGTTATTTCAGGGCTCAGAATCAGGAGGCAACTCAACATGTGGTCCTTACATGATGTCTCCCTGCATAATAAATAAATACATATACACAAATAAAAGAAATCTTTGGGGGTATTTTGAGAGTACAGTATATGGCTTTAAGAGACTATTTTTACCTCGTTATCCAGTGTTGCTGAGATAAATGGAGCAATACTTTATGCAGGTTTAGTATTGATATATTTTATAAGCGGCTGAACCACTTTGGTACAGAAAGAACCACATAAGAGAATTTAGGGGCTGAAAAAATTATACTGCTGTGAAAGATTTAAAGGATTCAAATCTGTTTAGCATCTCAGGAAGATAGGACGGTTTGATTGCAGCTTGCAAGTATTTTCATTTGGAGAAGATTGTGAATAGAAAAAACTTTTAATCTTGCTGAGACAAGCAGCTGAGAGCCATACCTGGAAGCTAACCTAGAGAAAAGACAACTTGTGCAAATAGTCTTACTTGTGAAGATGATTAGCGTTTAGATGATAAAGAAACAGCAAGAATTGTCTATCTCTTGGTACCTCAAATGAAGACTGGTGCTTTAGGAGAAAGATTGTTATGCTTTATTGAGCTTAATAGAGGAGTAACTGAATGTAATAGCCTGTGGTATACTGGAGATTGAGTGTGATGATCTAATGGTTCTCCTGGCCTTAAAGTTTATGAATCCCTTGAAAATCTATGCAGACAGAACCACAAAATAGAAGGGCTTACCTTAGCCCTTGAGTCCTGTAACTAGTAAAACGTACTCAGCTCTGTTACCTGCACAAATTGAGTGGCAAATACTGAGTCAAACTGGGTGTAAAGGGAAAACATTCATATTGCAACCTTTTGGTCCCCCCTTATCTGTGAAACCCATCATAACTGACAGAAAACCCATTTCAAGAGCATGAGCAGAGAAGTGCCTGTCAGAGTTGTTTGTTAATGAAAATGCTCTTATGGCATTGCTTTCTGAACAAGTCTGGTAAGCAGTTGTGTGAAGTAAAATGTGCTGCTGCTCCAATGGTCCTACTTCTTGACCAATATGGCTTGGGCAGCAGCCTGCAACTGAAGCCTGATGTTTATTTTTATATCACAACAGTACTACACTTGGGCATTTACATACACTTATGGGTCATCATCATTACATTTTTAGGTCGGGGGTTGAGCAAGAAGCTGACGTCAAGTCTATGATTAGTCCATTTCAAATATTTTGTAACAGAGATTTCCCTAGTGTGACCCAGAGGTGTCCAACAGCTATTATCCGTTACTGTATTCTGAAACATCCTTTACTTCATATAATTTCTTTGTTAGTGATGCAAATTTTAAAACCTCTGTAATTTATGCATGTTTATGTCCTTCTGAAATATTAAAACCACCTAATTGGTTTTGCCTCTAAAAATTCTGTACTTTATTTATATTTATTTTGAAGAAGGGAGCAGCAAGGCACTGTCCAACAGAGGAATATTTCAACCCTCAGTGTGATTCCAGAGATGAGCTTCATGTTAGAAATTATCCAGCTGAATCTTTATGTATTCCATTCACCAAATGAACAGCTGTGAGTAGTCCACCTCATCCTTCATAGTTCATAGTTTCTTAACTTTTGTGGCGCCTCTAGCATTTTAAGGGTCTGGTGAATTTCTTAAGCTCCAGTGCCAGCTCTTGAACTCCACATTGATTTTCCTTAAGTGTCCTCAAATAAAACATATAAAGTAGGCTCGTGTCTGAAATTCATGTTCCTGCCAGACACCGTTCTTATGATATATTGCAACAATACATCAGAGAAAAGCAGCCCTGGTGATCTATTGCGGTAATACTGTACGTTCCTGTAGAAGGAATGAACAGGAACTCTAAACTGAGAACTTGAACAGCTTTTTAAAGTTATCTTCTGGCAAAGGTACTAACATCTATTATGTTTGGCCAAATATCAAAGGCTGAATTTAACCTTTTGTATGCTACTCATACACTGATCGGTGATTATTAAATGGGATTCTGCTTTCTATCTGAGGAAAGGAATCACAGGTATTCAAGATTTTTTTGCAGAGATATTTTCTGTAATTAAGGCCTAGATACATATTAATACTGAAAATAGTTTGCATTAAGAAACAGAGAAGTAGAACTTCATTTTCTCTGATGTAATTTCAGTCAGAAAAAAGCAAATACCATCAAGGGTGTAATGAAAACTTGGCCATTAACACCAGAAATTTGTAGTGTAATGAGAGAAGTCTTCTGTGCCATATTCTCTTTTTCTAGAGGATTTACCTATGATTTACAGTTACTCCTGGTACTCCTCAACAGTACCAAAAATACCTCTCCTTACCTGGACTTTTTCCACTGAGGTAATTTTTTTTTCCACTTGACGTCAACTCTTCTCAATAGTTTTAGCTCTTTGTTTCCCAGACCTGCAAATTTTTGAGCTTTGTCTCAGAGTCCTCCCAGTCTGCCCCCGGTGCTCACATTGACTGATTTTCAGTAGGTGGTTCCTGCTGTGATCCCTCGTGTTGTTGCCATGGCAGTTTGCACACTTGGATGCTGGTAACTAAAAAACAACATACTTAAGTTTCACTAAATTCCCACAGCATGAAACTTGTGTCTTCAAACTGTGTTCCTTCTTTATTAAAATATCAGATTTTGCTGCTATTCACTGACTTCTCTCACAGCAAGTGAATATTTCTCATCATACCCCCACCCCGCAGTCAGTACAGGTGGTTGTTCTGCCTGAACAGTTGGGTCAGTATGGTACCAGTTGTGGCTGTGTACCAGAAGGTTAAGTGCTCACTTTTGTCCTCTTATTCCACTTATTAAATAAGTAACTCTCCTGAATCACATACAAAACTACAATTCATTTTGAAGCATCTTTGATACAGATGGATTTTCTACAGTTTACTTTCCATCTGGAGCTCAGCTCTTCTTCCCTCAGGCCAAAGATGTGACTACTGGTGCGCCACATCCTGGATTCTTGTTCTGGCATCCAGCTATGTAAAAGGGATCTCTTCCTAATTTTGGTCAGAAGTTGTATGATGGAGCCAGGAAATCATTTGTGTATATAAACTCGGTTGAAACCAGAGTGTTTTCATATAGTTCTGAATTACTTAGGCCTTTTTCAGAGAAAATGTGCTGCCAGTGCTGGTTGAAGACAGGTTGGCCACAGTGCTTTGGATAATTTGACCTGCCAGCACAGCCATAATGCACTGAAAATGCGTGAAGCTGCAAACGAGATCAAGGGAAAGCTCTGTCTGGCCTTTTTTGTGTATTAGGGCTGTTTTAATTCTGCAATGAGTTTTAAGGCAAAGACAGGCGTTAAAGTAACTGTGGCAAAGAGCTCTTTTCCACTCCCCAGGTTTTGCTGCTTCCTTGTTCAGCGCTGAAGTGCAAGACCATTTTGTCGTGTGAGCAGTGCTTCCATTTCTTTATTGCACGTGTTCTCCACCCTCAACTTTTCTGAGTCCTTCTGACAATTTTTCTTTCTTACCCATCAAATTTATTCCTTCTTTCTCCCTCTCTCGGAGGAAAAAAAAAAGAGAGAAAAGACTATTCATAAAAAGAAAATAACTTACAAAGAGTAGATAAAGGTGATAGTCCCCTTTGGTTTTCTTCATTTAATTTTTCCTGGACGTTCTCCTTGCCTGGGTGTCATCCAACCTCTCTGCCCATGTTAGTAAAAAATATTGCAGTCTCTTAAGGATCAGACAAAAAGTCTGAAGAATTGCTGACTATTTCAATTTACCTTTTGCATCATTTCACAATTTATGACACAACTTCATTTTTTGATGGAAGCAAACTTTGTATGACATCCATTTAGTGTCTGCTTCATGTCCCCCAAATGTTTTTGGTAAAGCAAAATCCCCAACCAGCTTTCAACTGCTTAAATAATATTTTTTTTTATTTTTTAATGTTGTTAGATGTTCTTGAATTGACACTATCTAATTTTAGTAATTTCCTAGTAATATTTACATATTATTTCTATTGAGAGAAGAATACGTATGTCTTTATTTAGCTTGTGTAATACAGTAAATGTAAATAAACTAAGTGCACAAAGCAACTGAGAAATAACTGAATATAACTGCCACAAAAGTACAGATATCTGAAGGTGCTGAAATGATCTAAGATGCTCAATACTGGTTTAGGTAGAAGTTTTAAAACTGATGACAGCTATTTTCTTTGAGAAAACCTATTTGACAGCTTGAAATTAACTTCAAGATTTTAAGAAACCTACAAGAGTGAGGTCAGGCTGTTCTCAGAGCCTCAACTATAGCAACTGCAAAATCAGAAAGAGTCAGTTTGTCACTTCATGAGGGCAGAGTGACTGCCAATCTTGGCTAACAACAGCTGGAGGAAGACTTGACTTCTTCCTATTGCCATCTCATTTTCTAACCATTTGATTTATTCTGTGATATTCTGATATTCTCTGATGAACTATAGCAGGTTCCTCATGGAAGAAATTACCCGTGTGTGGTCTGTGTTGCCTTGGCCCCTGTTAGCTGATCTTGAAATAAGCTGAGACGTATTTGCTTGCAGGAGTTGTCTTTTTTATCATTTGATTTGATTTACTCTTGAAAGCAAGAAAAGTTTTATACCCCATACTCAATTTTGCATTATACATGAAATATCAGGTCTGCTGTCAGCAGCAGTGATCACTGGAGCCAGACCAGCTCTCAGAACAAGGATGGTCATACAACTGCCTGTGAGCAGGAGTGAAGCACAGCAAGAAATCTTGTGAGGAACCTATCTGTCTTTAATCTATTTTTCCTATTCTTTTTCTGACTTAATTCCTGGATGTGGCCCTGAGACTGCCCTGCTGGGTCCAATCAATGAATGTGGATTAATCTTCCTTACCCACACTTGGCTTCCTTTAAGCTGCTTATATGATTCTTGGTAGAAGAAAGATATTTTTGTACAGTTCATTCTTCAGTGGCTCCTCTCTCTGCTGGAGGTCTTTGTATGTGTGAAAAAGACAGAGGCAAGCATGCACAGATGCAGAGACTCTACCTATGTAAAACAGTAGATATTTCTTACATCTGCCAGGTCTGCACAGGTCGCGTGCATGTTGTGAAACTTGCTCGAGCCGCAGGTTGAATGGAGAGTGCTGGGAACAGATCCCTGGGATGAAGGAATTAGCCTCTGTGAGAGATATTCTGGGTCAAAGGCTGATGTACCATGACTGAAATTGCACAGCACTAAAGAGAGAACACCTGAACTTCTTTTGGAAAAGCTTGAAAAGACATGGAGATCATTTGGCTCCACAGTAGTCTGGTAAATAGCTGAGCAGACTGCACCCTGAACACTAACTGCTCTTCCCTGTTGCTTGCAACACAAATAAAATGGGATATGTATTTCCTCATCAAATCTTGGAGCGCATGTCCACTTCCTTTTTGGACAGTAATTCCCACTGATTTGTGATTTTGCCTTTTCATTGTTATCTCTATTGTTTGGATGTACACAAAAATTTGTATATTTAGAAGAGTATCTCAGATCAGAAAGATTTAAGTTAAAACCTACAGGCAAAATCTTTGTTCATTTTTGCTTCAGTCCCTAGGTAAAAATGGCGCCTCACCATAAAAGCAATTATGGGTGGTTATTACTCTTGATTGAAATTAAATTAAGATGCAGTTGTCAACTAAAAATATTTAATTATCACATAAAACCTGCCAGCCTTTCATTTTAAACATCTGCTCGATGAGCGTGTCAGTAGCACTGATGTGGAGTATTTGCCAGAGACCTCATCAACAACCACCTTTGTATCACCAGAAAATTGAGAAAATATGTTCTGAAATGAATCGGATTTCAAATATGACTATCTCACACACCACTGAGAGCTTAGAAGTCTTCCTTCAGGTCAGATGTAAACAAATCCAATATTTTAGGATTAGTAGTTAATTCTTTGGATACAGTGTTTTCTCATGAGAAGTTGAAATATTTTTAGGTCATACCAGTATCCAAGATATTGATGTTTGAAATCTAAAGGATTTATCTGGGTACTCTCCCCTTTTCCTCACCCAGGTTTTCCATGTCTGTAAATCTGTACAATCCTACTTATATCAGTTCACCAGACAGATTTCTCAGGCTGATATTTGCCTATATAATATTTTATATTATCATTTTGGGAAAAGAATATGAAAATCCAGGGCAGCAGAAAGAGTAATCTTATTTAATCATTTGATTTGTTAAAATTTCATAGAAAAATCTTGATCCATCTGTTGCAACTCTCTATTACTTTTTTTTTAATGTGGATATCTGGTTATCAATAATTATATGGGAATCTGAACAAGGATATTTACTCACAGTAAAGAAATCTGCCAGCAAGTAAACCTCATTATTTTAGTGTAGTCAATTTAATGCCTTTGATTAAGTTGGAAATGCTCAGACAGAATGTGGTGTGATATATAATGTGATTATTTATTGATGTACAAAGTGTCTATTCCAGCTTCATGGTGTATTATTATTATTGGTATTGTTATCATCTTTTATTTTCTGACTGTTTTCAGTATGCCTGACATTTAAAGACTTAGAAATTTTTTCACTAGGTTTGACCTAAAAGCAGCCTGTGTG
Source organism: Pitta sordida (assembly GCA_013390025.1). NCBI lineage: Eukaryota > Metazoa > Chordata > Aves > Passeriformes > Pittidae > Pitta > Pitta sordida. The sequence goes on along the minus strand of WEKX01010634.1, from coordinate 13,513 downwards.
GTCTGTCAGTGGTTTTCCACCCCTCAGGGGAGTCAAAGCCTGTGTTATTCCAGCAGTGAGGTGACTCAAACATCCACCTCAGCATGAAAAAGTAATCTCTGTTTACAGTTTGTACTTTCTCAAACAACACAGATTTCTTAAGATGTTGGATTTTTAGGATTTTTTTCCATAATCTTGGGAAAAAAGTAGATACAACTCATGTTTCTGTGCTGCTTCTTGAACTGGAAAATAAAAGGACTAAAAAGTGGGAGAGTGCAGGTGAGATGCTTTTTACTTAGAAACTAATTCCTGAATGATGAGTACTGAACTTTCTGTCATCTCTCTGACATGAGGTGATCATGTTGTTTGATCTGTAAGTTTCAGGGATCCTCCCATGCTGGATTGTCTCTTGCCTGGGATTCTTCGGATTCACCCACAGTTGTTATCTCACCCTTTCTACACTGAAAATAAAATAAAATAAAAAATACTTCCAGCGGAGTAGGAATCCAGTGGACTTCCAATGGCCTGCTCTCAACTTTTCTCAGTCAACTTCTGCTTTCTGGACTGTTATATGTCTCATACCTCTTGGCTGTATGAATGTCTAATATGTATTTTGTACAGTAGGGAAGGTTCACTGCTCCCGATTTCATGCACAGTCTGTGAAACCTAAATGACTTCAACTTATGAATTCAGAATTGGGCTTTATAGGTTAATTCCCATCTCTCAATTTTCAACCCAGGCAGACATTGCTTTATGTTATTTATGTTTTATATTACCTTTCAAAAGAGAAAATTAAAGTCATTATACTTTTCTCTTTAAACGAAAATGTAGAGTGAAGAACTGCCTTCTGCATTAGCTCAAAGTGACCATGACTTTATAATCAGGTAGGGATTTTTTCTGTTCACTTCAGTTTAATATTTTTCCTAATCTGTCTTCCAATTGGCTTGAGTGTCCCCATCTCTCATACGGGAGACCAGGGGTTTGTTTCCTGCCAGAGAGGCAGTGGTGCCATTTAAGAGTTGGACTCGATGGTCCTTGTGGGTCCCTTCCAACTCAGAATATTCTGTGAATCTTATTAGGTTTCCTCTTGCAAATCCTTACACATGGCGGGGGGAGTGTGGAAATCACAAACAAGGAGTACAAGGATTGGTTCCATTTCTGCGAATTCTCTCTTATGTAAAGGAAACTTTCTTACACTTACACACCTAGAGGGTGATATACAACACTCCATATGGTTAATCCTGGCTCCCAGTTCTTCTTGCCAGGTGAGTTGTATGAATTTTTTTGCTGCTTTTCAAGGAAATAGCTTCATCTTGCTGAATGTTTTCACACATTCCAGGTCTCTCCTATCTGTCCTTATAGCGATACTAAATTAAAAAAACTTGAAAAAACTTATGGACTTCACTAGTGTAGGGCCAATGCATCTCTTAAATTGTTCTTTGGAATATGAGAGCTAAAGAAATGTAATTAGTTCCAATATAAAATTATGATTACTGCAGGGGTGGAAGTGAAGTGCACTTCCAAAGCAAGTGGAAAATGGCCAGAAGAGTGAAATCTTTTAAACTGTTTAAAATTAACATATTGTACTGAACCAAAATTAGGAATAATTGTAGCAGTTAATATAACCTGTCAAGAGATGTATTAATGAGCTCAGTTCAAATACTCTTGCCAAAGAAGAGATTTTTTTTTTTTTGATATTTGCAAGGAAAATAGTCATCTTATTTTGGCTTAATATGGTTACATTTTCTCATCTTTCTCTTCCTGGGGACAGATTCTAGCCCAGCTAAATAAGACATGTTTTGGACAACAGAAAAAACTGTTTTCATTTTCATATCTTGCAGTAAAAAAACCCTAAATAATTAATTATGCTTTGTGTAGTGAAACAAGTAGATTTTGAAAAACTAATTACTTAATAACTTCTTTTTGACAGGGTAGTAGGCACATTCTTTTAAATTCTGGGTAAAAGTGCCTAGAAAAGTAGTCTATTGATTTATTTTTATTGTGAAAGCTTAATTAGTGCAAAAAGTAAGGCAGCATCATAAATTACTTCAAATGTATTTTTCAGTTTGTAATTAAAATTAATTTGACTAATACAGATGGTAATTTTCTTATCTGCTGTGTCTGACTTCTCTTTTCCCCTGAATATTTACAGTTAATTCCCTGCTGGATCTCTACATAGCACTGAACACCTTCTTCCTGCGTGTAAGTACTCCTTATCAAACAATTCTCTTCAATTCTGAAATTCAAATGCACTTTGAAAATCATTGTGCAGGGCTTTCTTTACTGCTGGATAATTTCCACAGTCAAATTTTGTAGTCTGTCTTTTCAACGTGAGAATAACCTAAGGTGATATTTATCTTGAACACCAACTTGGTCTTGGGGAAAACAGAGAAGAACCATAGTGAGGTCTTTGTGAGGATTAAATGTAATTTCTGTCTTTTCTGTAGCAAGTTGCATATCTGTACAAATAAATCTGAAATAGAGTGGAAGAAAACAGATGTTATTGTGCAAATACCAGCACTCCTTAAAAAAGCATTATAGTAGAATAAAACTATATGAGATTTGAATTGAGCGGACTAGTGGAGAACTCCCTTGTGCAAAATAAGTCTACAACACTGCATAAGGTCAAGTAGAAGAAACCATTTAGGAGGTTATTTAATTAAAGTTTCATCAGTGAGGTCCACAAGTTTTGGTAAATAATAAGTAAAGTTATGCGCTCTCAGGAGTACTGCACACACTTTCAGCAGTCAGCTTTACAGTAGAAATAATCTCCACACAAATTACTTTCTAGGTATCATTAGTAGAATATTGGATGATTCATTTATTATTCTGTGGCAGCCTGTAGATCTCCAAGGACAGGGACTCTTGCTAAACTGTGGATATTTATTAGGAAACAATCCAATATATCTATTAGTCAGGAGATTTTGTGCCATAGTTGCTGAAAACTTCTTAAAGGCCGATCTAATGCACAAATATTTTGGTAGGTTAGTTTCTCAAATAAAGGCACTTCCAACAAATAATGCAGGTATTTCCAAACTTTAGTATTTCTGTATTTATTACAAAGATGAAGTTGAGAAATTATTTAAGAGCTTTATTTGTAGTTAGAAATCCTTTATCTAAGTCATTTTCTCTGTACTCTATCACAGGTGCATCAAAGGCTTTTTCAGCATCAAAGAATACAGCTTCAGCGATGTTTTTATCCTGTGTTCTTTGATGTCTTTGCTAGATTTTTAGTGGCTGACACTTTCCATCAAAAACCAGTCAGATGGATTTCCAAAGACCTTTTGCTTCTATTATACCTTTGCAGATGGATACTCTTGCAGAAGTTTACTCAAAATACATTATGACCACAGACAGTATCTTACTGTTCAACATCTTTATCGATGACATGGACGAGGGAATTCAATCCATCATCAGCAAGTTTGCAGATGATACTAAGCTGGGGGCAAATGTTGAACTGCCAGAGGGTAGAAAGGCCCTCCAGAGGGACCTTGACAGGCTGGAGAGATGGGCAGGCTCCAACAGTATGAGGTTTAACAAGACTAAGTGCCGGGTTCTTCACTTTGGCCATAACAACCCCATGCACCGCTATCGGCTGGGGGAGGAGTGGCTCGAGACTAGTGAAGTGGAGAGAGACTTAGGTGTACTGATCGATAGGAAACTCAATATGAGCCAGCAGTGTGCCCAGGTGGCTAAGAAGGCCAATGGCATCCTGGCCTGCATCAGGAACAGTGTGGTCAGTCGGTCCAGGGAGGTTGCCCTTCCCCTGTACACAGCGCTNGTGATTCTGTGATTCTGTGATTAATGTAGTTGTGTTTAGGATCCTCTGTTAGAAGGAAGGAGGGCTCTGCAGAGCGACCTTGACAGGCTGGAGAGATGGCCTGAATCCAATAGTATGAGGTTTAATAAATCTAAGTGCCAGGTCTTACACTTTGGTTGCAATAACCCCATGAGGAGGTATAGGCTGGGGACAGAGTGGCTGGAGAGAGGCCAGGAGGGTAAGGCCCTGGGAGTGCTGATTGATAGGAGACTGAACATGAGCCAGCAGTGTGCCCAGGTGGCCAAGAAGGCCACTGACATCTTGGCCTGTATCAGGAGTAGTGTTGCCAGTAGGACTAGGGAAGTTATTCTTCCCCTGTACTTGGCATTGGTTAGACCCCCAGCTTGAGTATTGTGTCAAGTTCTGGGGCCCTCAGTTTAAGAAAGATGTTGAGTTACTAAAACGTGTTCAGAGAAGGGCGACGAGGATGCCGGAGGATGCATAATACTACCAGGGGCTGAAGTATTTTTCCCAGTCATGTTTCATCAATATGGGATAGTACACAGGAACATAGCTTGATAGTATGTTTCAGAAAAAAATCCTACCATAAATCATGCTGTTGTTTAGATAGAAAATCAATTTTTAAACTTAAAAACACGGGAATGTTATTAAAGAGAATCTCTAGGGTTAGTCTGCTGATATAGAGAGGTTAAGTCAATACATAATGATCATACTGCAATACAGCAAATGGTGAAATGCCAGTGCCCTTCTCTTTGTTTTCCTGTCTGCCTCTGTTAATATCACAGTTTTACTCAATAGAATTATTTTTTAAGTGAATCATAATCAATTTAACTTTCTACTCAGGCTAACCAAAGAGAAGACACAGGGAGACTTTTGCTGTAATTCTGTACATAAACCTGAACTCTATTTTATACTTCACACGAGAAATATTTACATGACACTTGGCTCCAGCTGCAGGACACTGTTGTCTACCTTTTCATACAAAAAAATAGATTCTGGTATTCAAAATCTGTATATCCTACTGGCTCAATACTGCAGGTCCAGAAATAAACTCAGAAAAATACATTACAAAAGAATTTTATTGTTAGCAGAGCAACTAGCACTGAATAGGCTAAAGGGTTGGGTTACTCTTTATGTATTTTGATAAGAATAGGATGATGGAATTTGAGGGAAGATCCAAATTTGGCCTGGTGCTGTGCTGCAGAAATCTCTGCCAAGGAAAACATGTAAATGCGTAGAGGAAATTACAGATAAGTTCTCTTCAGATTTGTGCCAGAGAATGAGAAAACTTTGAGCTGTAGAAGCACGATTTTCTCATGTCAAGAGATTGGAGATGTGTGTTGCACTAACTGTGTTGGAACTATGGGAGCTTATAAATGCATGACATTTTTGTGCAATTTTATACAGAGTACATTGAATTCTGCCCTGTCCTTTTCCACTCATGATGAAGATTGACAGTAACAAGAAGGAAGATGGTAGGACCTTGTGGGAATGTGCCAGTGTTAATAAGACAATATTATATGCAATCATTTCTCTTTGTTTATTCCAGGTGAGAACAAGACCTTAAAGTTAAAATAGGTTTAAATTGATTGAATGATATATTTTGATAAATAATAACCCACAGGGTGTGGTACTGGATATTTCTCAAACCTTATCAGTGATGTCACTGGTAAAACAGATATGATCACTCAACAGTTTCATCATCTGAGGTAACATTTGTGTGGAGTACTAGGACACAGAAGACAATGTAAAAAAAAATTGAACATATATTTAATCTAATAGCATTGATAGTATTTAAGGTTAATTAATATTAAATAAGGTTGGGAATATGGACAGCTGCCATTTGACTGTTGCAAATATTACAGCTTTCACTTGTAAGCTGATAAACGGATTTCTCAGGCTTGAGACGAAGTTTAGGTTTCCAAAGAGCTCAAACAGGACAAATAGTTCATGGCTAATTTGCTTTGGACCTTTTAGGAAGCACTTTGTGGGCAGTACAGTCCCTCAGGGTGTTCCTATCCCAGAGTGGGTCACCCACAGCTGTGGATCCAGGAGAACCTAGCAGGGGTCACTTCATTCATGTATAGGTGAAACCAGTACCAAACTTCAGGGAGTGCTGATGATAAAGCTGCTGTTTATGCCTCCCCAAAGGCATTATATGTTGAAAAGCAATTAGTAGATCCAGTCTTCTGCTGCTTTCTGTTCATTTTGTGATAAAGCTGCTGATAAAGATTAGAGACAAGAATATCATGCTTCGGTCAAAATAAAAAGTTCTTGATTTGAACATCATGTCTCCATAGGCTGTCGCTGCTGGCCCTTCCAGCTATGCGTCTGCAGTGTTTTGTAGCTGTTAATTTGAACCTTATAAAAACACCTTTGCTGATATGAAAATGCTTTTCTCCCTCCTGATGCCCTCAAGATATGTTTCAGCTTTCTGTGTAACCCTTGATTTTTTAAAAAAATCTTGTTGAAGAAGGAATACATAAGGGGGAGTTTAGTAGGGGAAAAAATCAGAAAGAACAAATAACCAGTCAATACTTTTAAACATAAAAAGGATTTTTGCCTCAGATTTATCAAGATACTTTGCATTGGTCTTGCTGAAATTAATGACAGCATCCCCAGTACAGTGAATGGGATCAGAGTTCAATTCAGTGCTGAGTGCTTTTGGAGTTCTTTTTCAATTGGTACTTAGCAGTGACCTTCATTTTCCTTTCCCTGATTTAGTAAACAGCCTTGGAAATACTATTTGCTAAAAACAGAACACAAACTTAGCAGTCCCTTTGCCCACTTCCAGTTGGAAAGTACAGAAAGAGGCAGGCAGACCACCTGTCATTGCCCAAACCTCTGTGATTATTGGGTTAATTTTAATTCACTTAAGTTGAGATCATGTCTGTTTTTTCATTTTCTATCCAGATAAGAAGAGGAAGCAGGTGGTGGATTCTTTTTTTACTATAATTAGATGTATCTTAGCAATGTGTGAAGTAGAACAGACTGTGGAGGAAGAGGGCATCTCATGCTGGGGTAAGTGGGTACAACTTCATTGCCCTTGTGGTGATTTTAATGGTGTTAACACTGATCAAATCATGAAAGATATAGAAAGGGAATAGTTTTGTTGTTGTGAATGATAAAATGCAAGCTTTATAGGAGTATGCCCTCATATTGGCTTATGACAACTTCTTCTCAAGAAACATTTTTAAAGCTTCAACACTACTCCAAAACCTTGGTGTCTCCGAAGTCCATCAACATTTTGTCAAGGTGTTCAATGTTAATGGGTTTCCCTGGTGGTCTTCCCTTGCAGAGGTGCCAGGAAACACCTCCATTTCATCTGCCACCCCAAAGTCCCACTGAAAACAACCCAAAGACCCAATAACTGTTGTTATTTGGTATTAAATTATGTAGGTCAAGAAAAAGGAGTGTACCACATTTTTAAAGGCATTCATTTTCCTTGTCTTCTCAGTGGTTTCCGTCACTGTGCTCTTCAGGAAGAGGGCCTCTTTGCACAATATTTTGCATCTTCTATCTCTGCCAATGCTTGAAAAATTATGCAAAATACTAGAAATTTGTAGGACTTAAATTGAACAATATCATTTTCACAGGAATTTTTAAGAGTATGATGGACACCCTTAGTAATTTTACTTTTCAAGTTAGATCTGCTGTGTTTATTCACTCTTCTCATTTTATCTGTTTGCACACAATAGAAAGAGCAATATAGCATTTTTAAAATTCTATAGAGCTTAGACCCTCAACACCTCATCCAGTCTACCCTTAAACACCTCCAGGGATGGCGATTCAACCATCTCCGTGGGCAACCCGTTCCTATGCCAGATCACTTTTTTGGTGAAAAACTTTTTCCTAATGTCCAGTCTAAACCTGTGTGTATCCTGAGACATTTCTCTCTTTTCCTGAGACCACAACTCCTGTTCTTGTGCTTGAAATGCCATTCTTCATGCCCAGAAACATTTCTAAGCCCAACTTGACTCATCAGTGAATGTAAATCAGTCTGATGTATTTGGGATAGATCTGCAGTGGGAGAAAAATCCACATACCTCTAGGGATTCATAGAAACAACACCTTGAGATCACTCATGGTCTGTCCCATTACTTACTATGGCAACAAAAAGACACAAGTTTACCCAGGGCTGGATTTGATCCCATGAGACACGTTTAACACAGAGCTCTTCCCATATAACAAACTCAGAACTGATTCATTGAAAAAACACAAGAGGCAAAATGTTATTCTGCAGGCATTGTAACCCTCCTAAAGATAAGGACCCTATTACATGATACATTTTCCCCAGCTAGAAATTATTCTTCTTGGTTTTGTTTTGTTTTTTTTCCAGCTATATTGGAGAGTGAAGTACTTTTCCTCTAGTAACTGTGTTATAGCATTCAAAATAACAAGTTTGTGTTTTAAGGGTTAACATTTAGAAAATAATTTGGATTTTTTTTGTTTGATGTTTTCTACTTATTTTTATAGATAGTATTTGCCATGTTAAATTGGAGGAAAATATTGCAGTGCTTACCTTATTTTTTACCAACAAAAATAATTTTGTTAGTTTTTTAAAAAAATAATTTCATTAGTCCTTTTCTGCCATACCAGGGAACAAAATACCAAACTGATACATGGATAAATAGTAATGGCTGTTAAAAAGACAAGAAAACAGTATTTTATCTCAGAGATAAAATCATAGACAATATCTTTGTATTATCTGAACATAAATCAACAACAATTTTGGCGTTTCATAACTTCAAACTTGGGATAAATGTTTTTCAGTAGAAATCAGTCTTTTAAGAAAAGGCAATAATAAAATTAATTCTGCTCTCCCAACCCTTACGCTGATCTCAACTCTGAAATAGTACAAATGAACAGAAATTCTCATCCTTCTCAGTGGAAGGATCCTGGCCAGGAGAAACACCTGTAATAATCTTTGGTTTTTGAGATTTGGGATACGATTCCTTCTTGCCCAGAGGTTTTGTATCAGCTTATTGAGGAGTGAGCCATGAGCAGGTATTTGGGTGCAAAACTTCATGGGAGCATTAGATGGCCTTGTTTGAAGTTATAAGTGCCTGGAGCTTTTCTTTGAAACCTCAGTGAATCTCATTTCTATCATTTACTAATTAGAGGAAATGTCTTAAGAAAACATATGAAAAGTCATTAGTTATAAACTCAAACCAGCATATGAAGAAAAGGAAATACTATGGTGTTTTTGATTTAGCATGCTTAAATTTTTTCTTTCCCACATATTTTCCACAGACCTTGTAGTTCTTTTTGTTCTTAAAATATTTTCTGTGTGCATACAATTAGTCTTAATATTTTAATCTCTTCACTCTGTAACTCCTTCCTTCTTCTTCTTCTTGACTTTCTAGGTTTTGTTGTAAAATTCATAAAGCTGGTAAATTAAAAATAGATTCATATGGTTTTCACTTGAGCTGAAGACTTTAGGTATGACAATTCACTTAATATGAAAGATGCTAAATACTTTATTTTACATTAATGAATGCCATATTCCTCTCTCTCTCTCACTTGCTCTCTTTCAGCTAAGTCAAACAAGGACACTGTTTTCTTCCGTTCAGTTTAAATACTTGAAACCATTACTTCTGTACACATGGGCACATTATTTGACAAACAGTCCTCTAGTGCATTGCCTTTCTACAGAGGAAAGAAAATAACGTAAGATTCAGAAAGAAAACTCTATTTCAAACTTTGTCTCGAGGTTTTGCTGTCAGTGGATTAATACCCTGACTACACTCCACTCTTTGCATGGCCCTCTAAGAGCTGATCTTAATCCCAGTTTTGACAACTAGCAAAATATACGATGGTTCCAGCTGAGTTCCCACATTTGTAACCTTTATAAAACTGCCAATCAATTAGGAATAGCCAAATCTTTATCTTCCAACAAAGCCCTCATGTGAGCTGAGCTGTACTGGGAAACATGTGAAACTTGGTCTTCCTGTGACATTTTGCCTCACCCGATTCACTTCTTTTCTCAGAGACTTC
>WEKX01010633.1:34930-54711 GCA_013390025.1 Pitta sordida | reverse complement strand
CGCGCTCTGAGGGACCGAGGGGCCCGGGCGGAGGGGACCGGGGAGCGGCGCCCCGGGCACGGCGCGTTCGGGCCCCGCCGAAGATGTGGGTGCGCGTCTGGAGGTTCCTGTACAGCAGCTACTTTCGGTTCTGGGTGAAGTGGGTGCTGCGGCTGCTGACGGGGAAGTGCGAGCTGCAGCGCGTCCTGGGCAGCGCCGAGGCGGGAGCGCGGCGGACGCTGAGCGTAGGTAATGTAGGGGCTGGGGATGGAGCCGGGACGGGCGCTGGGACACGCCTTAGGCAGGGATCGGGTTGGAAAAGACCTTCAGGAGCACCGAGCCCAGCTGTTCACCCAGTGGTGCCAGACAAATCCCCGGGTGCCACATCTACGCCTCCTGTAAATACCCCCAGGGATGGTGACTCCTCCACCCCCCTGGGCAGCCGGTTTGTTCCGAGGCCTGGCAGCCCTTTCAGTGAAGGCATTTCCCCCGATATCCCTTAGCGCATCCTGGCACCGTCTCTGGTCCTCTCACTTGCAGCCTGGGGAAAGAGACCGGACTGCGCCTGGGCACAACCTCCTTCCAGGGAGTTGTGGAGGTCTCAGCCCTCAGAGCTTCTGATTTCCCAGATCTGGAAACCACTGCCTGTCCCGAGTGCTCTGCCTCGTGTTTGCACATCCCAGCTATCCCATGAGAATTTTAAATCGCAATGCCACAGCTAGTATCCTTGTCTCTCTGGAAGGTAATTCCAGTAGCTTCAGAAAGTGAATGAGAAGTCGTGTCTTTCCCCCCCCAGAGTCTTCCAGTCGCTTTGTGTACGATTTTACCTTCCTGTTACTAAAAAGTTCCCACCGCACAGATGTAAATGCGTTTTGGGAGAGGTGAGGGGGGAAGAGTGATGGAAATTACAATTAAATTAGAATTCTGCTTGATGCAGAATTTTGATCTAAAAGAGCAATAGCAATTTAAGAACCTGCTTAGCATTTTTGTGGTTTTACAATAGCTTGCAGAAGTGACCTTACACTTCCTAATTCTTCAGTAATAAAAGCAGAACGATTTCTGAAAACAGAAAGACATCAAGAGATGTTTTTGTGTCAACACCTTTTCAAATTTGTCTTTGTTTTCTACATGTAATTGTTGTTTTAAAAAAATCCAGGTCTGTTTTCAGCATCGTATTCAAGGGTTATTAAAAAAAAAATCCATGTAAATTAAGAACTTCTGTCCTATAACTGTTTATTTTAAAATTGAATATTTTTTTATTATGTACATGTATTGAAGGGATGCAAAATGTTATAATACTTACATGTTGCAAGAACACTTCTTGTCGATTATTTAAGAGTTCAGTTTAACTGTGACTAATTTTTTTTTGATTGTAGAACATTCATTGGAATCATCAAAGAATCAGGTAAGAGATACTACAGAGGAAATCGTAATAAAGCCTTCTTTCAGAGACAGATTCCAGAAAAAGAACATGTGCATTTACTTTTTGAGAGTGGGGAGCCATAGAGGAATAAAAGGCAGAGAGGAGAGAGCAGGATTTGGGGTTCTGTACGCTAGGGTTTGTTAAGGTTTCTCAAAAATAGCCCCATGTCCCTTCCAGTGTTTGTTTCCATTGAAACCTCACCTTCATTAGCTCTATGTCTCCTAACTCTGAAGCATTATTTCCTTGGCTGCTTCTGTTTCAATGGGATTAGGAGGAATGTGTTTCAATTCAGCAGTTGAAAGCAAACTAAGCCACTCTCTGGCTTTTTATTTATTCTTTATGAAACTCCTGCATAAACGTTGTTTACAGTCTGACAGTTACAAGTCATGCTTTTATGTAATTATTGCAGATCTTTTATGTGCAGTTTGAGCCAATTTATTGTGAACAATTGCAATTAATTGACTCTTCTCCTTTTATAGTAAATAATAGATACATGGGAGGTATCAAGAAACTAAGAAATAATAAATTCCTGCACTCCTGGTGAAGTCATTTATTGTTTTAACTTCCTAGGTTTTAAGAAATGCTACACGTGTTAAAGAAGCTGAAGTGGACAAGTATGTCAGAGATGTAATGAAAGAAAAGAAAATCGAACTGAATAATGCAGGGTATGTGTGGAAAGCGAACATAAGTTCTTCCTGGCGGATCATTCTCACTTCTTAGCATGTTCTTGCTTAATCTTGTGCAATATTTAGGCCATTTAACACATGTATTTAGAATGAAAAGAGAAAACAAGGTGTGGTTATGTCCTCACCAGTTCTAGAAAATAAATTGCAAAGTTTTAATTGACAATAAATTTGCGATTACTGCATCTCTGTTTTGCAAGTCCTTTCTGTTACTCCCTATTTTTAGTTAATAGGATTATTGCATAGATTGATTACAAGAACTGTGTAGTTGCTTAGATATATTTGAGAGAGGATATTGATGCCTGATTAATGTTTGCATTCATTTGCTTAAATAATTAGCAAAAGAGAGGGAAAATTGTGAATAGTCAAAATTTTAAGGTTTAATGAAATGGTTTTTTGAAAGTCTGACTTTAAGACTCACAAAGTTTCAGAGTAGGTGAAGGTGCAGGGAGCAGGATGATATAAGGAATTTTCTTGTGTCATAGCAGATTTTAGCTAAGTTATTCCTTTTTTCTTCCATAATTTAAGCTAATAGAACCTGACTGCAGCAGAAGAGATTTTTACAGTATTTAAGATCCATGGGGCAGTGTACTTATGGAATATGCTGTAGTTTGAAAGATAAAGTACTGTACTTCCTAATCACGTGTTTACATTGCATTAACATCAAAAAGGTCTTAGCTGGTAGTTCAAGCAGGAATTTCTGGCTAATTAGGCCTGTTTAATAGCTTTTCTGTGGTGCTTTGTTATTGTTTCAGGTTTAAGACAAATCTGCGTATATCCTTACTGCAGATATCAGGTTATAAAAAACTGTATTTCGATGTGGAAAACCTAAGGAAGGTCCCTTATGATTCGGAGAACAAGGAACATGAGGAACAGCTAATTAAGGTGAAATAATTTTTTAAATACGAGAGCTGTTTGCTTGACTTTTCCACCTCCAAATCCAATGAATGAACTTGTTGGTAGCAGGGCTGTGAGCAGCTGGGCTATTTAAAGCTCTTTTCTACTTGCAAACTGCTGAGCCATTTTAGAAGAGACGCATTAAAATACAACTTCAAAGCAAAACAAATTAGTTAACTAGAGTTACTTGCACTAGAATTATTGTGTGTGAAACCAGACAACAGCAACACATAAGTAGCAAAATAGGTTTGTAACATTATTACTAAGAAGATATTTAGCCTTATGCACATGTGTAACTTTGTAAACCAATAATGACTAAATAAAAAAACCCACCCACTCTTGTTATTAGATCCCAGTCAACATCAAAGATAATTATTTAATGCCAGATGATAAAAATTATCAGTAAGGTATTTTAGGTAGCAGTAAATAATAGCAAATAATATAATACTACTTGAGACCTTTTGAAATAACTTCTACTCTGCAACTATATTAGCATACCATTTTCTTAGCACTTCATAACTACCTCAACTTGCTGTGCCAGTGCCAACATTAACAGGCTAAGTAAGTATTCCCTGAGAATTTGTACAGTTATACCTCTTCCATCACGAGGGAAGGGACAGCCAATGCCATCGCGAAAGCCTAACCTTGCAACGAACTGCAGGTCGTTAATATGCATGCAGGCCACGCCCATTGCTCCACCCCCCGGAACTCTGGAGCTCTGCGGACAATTCTCTGCTCCTTCCACTTGTCTCCCTCGGCACAAGCGAGCAAAGGAAACCGTTTCTGAGCAGCTGCTGTGACTGTGTGGGCTCGCAGCCCAAACCTCACACCGCTGCTCCCCCCCAGCCCAGCCCGGCCCCAGTGCTCGCACGGGGTCTCAGCGGAGCACACAGAAGCGGGTCAGGGTGTCGCAGGTCTCTAAACGCCGTGCCTGAGCTGCCCCGTGCCGTGCCCGAGCTGCCGTGGGGGTGGGGGGGGGTGGAGGGATCAGGTTGGTATGGGAGTTTCTTTCCCTTTAATATCCACCAGTCCCATGAGAGAGGGGCAGCACTCCCGGACGGCCCCAGAGGGCGGGGGAACAGAAGCCCCCTCCCAGCACACAGCTTGCCTTACTTTCATGAGGCAGTTTCCCCATTCAGGGACCTCCCCGCAGGGCGGGGTGAGTCCCGCCCCACAGGCACTGCGGCACCGCCCCTCAGCAGAGCAGAGTCAAACTGTGCACGTCTCAGCCAGCTGAGCTCGCAGACAGCTCAATCATATTTGCAAAAAAATTGCTTCGCAAATGGGCGAGGTCATGAAGGAGAAGTCGCGATACAGAGAGGATTCACTGTATTTCAGTTTAGAGTTGTCCTGTCACAAAAATGATGCATGAATTCATTTTGAAGGTGAAACAAGTCATTTTTCCTTTACAGTGTCTTTGTCTGTGAAGGGACATTATCACCTTCAATGTAAAATGCAATCATTTTCATAATTGCTGAAGTAATCCATTGTAGCATGACTCCAGATTGCCACTAAGAGAAAAGAAGATCATGCAGGTTGTATCCTGCCCCTTGGTGAAGGGGTTTCTAACATGCAGCAGCAAGTGTTCTGAATGACGTGACTTGGAATACTTTAGCAGCTGTGTGTGTAACATGGAAGCATCTTTGTGCAGCTCTGGAATTTACTGATGCCTCATGAGAGCCTGAAGGCCAGAATCAGCAAGCAGTGGTGTGACATCGGCTTCCAAGGGGATGATCCCAAAACAGACTTCAGAGGAATGGGTCTGCTGGGGTTAGTGAATCTGGTGTAAGTGAGGACAAGTATTTAATTTCTTTTGGAACTAATTTTCACTATCTATGTATTTTCTTTAGCTAGTGCTATTTATAGGAAAAACTGAGTAGAAGCAAATAGAAACCAGAATGTTCTAAATAAGTCAATATTTCTGGAGACTGCACATCTGTAAACATATGGCTGGGTAAAGACAAGCAAGGGAAGGGCCAGAAATTTGCCCGGGGTTTTTTGCTGTCATGTTATAGATTTGGAAGGTTGTAACTAACTTGTCAAAAGCTGTAAACATTCCTGAATTAATTATTGTAATGAAAAATAGGTAAGATTACTATCTTTGCTAAGCTAACTTGTGGACTAGGGTGAACTTTATATTTGATGTTCAGATCACAGTGATTTTTTTTACAGTATTAGTTCATCCCGAATATAATTTATTTTGCTACCTTTTCCTTGGATTTCACTTGGTACAATTTTTCAGTACAGAGTAGTATTCAGCTTTAGTTCAGAGCTACATATTTTAATGGTGAACACAGTATTTTTTTTTTTAATATGAACTTAAACCAATGGAAGACCCTGTTTTACACTGACAGGTATTTTAGTAAGCATTACACCAATGAATCTCGTCAGATCCTTTCTCGTTCAAATCACCCAAAGCTGGGGTAAGTCACTATAGGATTTTTTTTTTCACTTGTTCTTTGTAAGAGTTCATGTGGAGATTGCCAAGTATGTGTCACGAAAATTAAGAGGAAAATATTTGTGGTTTTTTTCCATTAAATAATAAAGGCACACAAGTAGAAAGGTGTGAGAAACCAAACACAGAAATCAATTTTGAGCTGGGAACTACATGCAACTTTTTTTTCCAGAATAGATTTGTTGGGACAAAAATGTTGCAAAATACTGTCTTTGGTTAACACAGTGAATACTTTAACTTTGTAGGTCACTTTATGTGTAATAATCTTAGATCAGATGTAGAAATTAATACTTTCTGCCTTTTTACTGTGCCTGTGTTGGGATGGTTTCCTAGGTTTCTGTACTGTAATAAGAATATAAAAACAAATGGTTTGTTCTTGTTCAACTTCAACTTCGTTTTTGAAAACTTGACATATTTAAACATTTAAAGTGTATTTCCCTGTGAAATTAGCTAAGACCAATCAGATAAAATAATCTGATCCATCTAGTCTCTGGGCAACTCAGTGACTTACCAAGCACAGGAGTCCTTCATGATTTTGACTGTAAATATCACCCTGTGAAGCTGAGTCCTGAATAGGATATCTGAGACTTTTTGCTCTATTAAATAACAATATTGCTTAATTAAATATCCATATTGTTGACACAAATTAACTCAGTTTTGTTTTTCCCTTCTCCACAAACACTTTAACTGTCCTATAAGACTTTCTGTTGTAGTGCTTTCTATACCATGCAACAGAACACTCTATTTTTTAGCTTGAAGAGCAGGTTGCAACAGCCATTCCATTTATACTGTAACAGTGTTTTTGACATTCAGTTTTTAATATTGCAGAAAAATCTCAGGATTTCAAATGAGCAAGTTGAAGTTGATTAGGGAAGCTTTTAAGACTTTCAATCCATAAGGTAAAACGAGATCCGTGATTTATTGCAGATACTCTTATGCAATAGTCGGCATCAACCTGACAGAAATGGCATACAGCTTGCTCAAGAACGGTGCTTTGAAGTCTCATCTGTACAACATGGTCTCTGGATTGCCACAGATGGAGCACTTCCATCAGTTTTACTGTAAGTACCTGTCGCTTCTTCAGAACAGTACCAAGGAGACACTACAGCATGGAGTTTAGGGGTTTTGGAGTGAGCTTCCACTCCTGCTTCATTAGCCAGAGCAAGCTGTTTGTCTTCTTGACCAGATACTGGAAATGCACCTGATCCTTCAACACTGTACTACAGAAATGTGCAGTTAATGGAGAATTTGTTTGGTTTTCTGTATATTAGAGACTGCAGTCTGAAAACTCAGTATATGAAAGCTTATTTTTTTAGTCCTTATTACAGCAACCAAAAGCTTGCTGTAGCTCAGGATGGGACAGTCTTTGGTTTAAGGGATTGAAGAATGTGTAAGGGATCATTCTAGAACTACCTAGGTCAAGGCAGGAAATTGTGGAGGTCATTTTTGCAGATCTGTATTTTATTTTCTTCACAGGTTATCTAGTTTATGAGTTTGACAAGTTCTGGTTTGAAGAAGAACCAGAAAGCATTATGCACTTCAATCACTACAGAGAGAAATTCCATGAAAAAATTAAGGGACTTCTGCTGGATTGCAATGTGATACTGACCTTACAAAATACAAAGAAACCTTAACTCCTCTGCAGTATCTGGGGTTCTGCATCCAAAACTGAATGGTGCATTTGGATGGAAGTCTTCTGTGTTTCACCAAAAACTGTTTATCAATAGAACTTTTTTTTACATTAAAAAAAAAGTAACAAAATTCAGTTAAGAAAGCTTGTACAATCAAACTCTGTTTACAGGTATTTATATGCTATTCTCCAAAGGGCAGCTTTAAAAGAAGAAAGTTAAACAAAAACCAGCCAACAAACCAACACAAAACACAACTCACAAATTTCAAGAGCCTCTGGATCACTTGCTTTCACATTTTCTTTTATATGTCATGGTATAGGAACATGAAACAGGTATTTATGCTGCATCATGTTTTCTATGAATAGGATTGACTGTTAATTGTCTTTTAAAAGAGAGTTTAAGTTCAGCTTTTCAATTTCAAACTTCAGTTCCAACTTCTAAGTAGTTGAAGTTCACCTTTTTGTTGAAATTACTCTGGTTTTAGACTTCTTGTGTTCTTGTTCCATTACATGTAATTGATTGTTCACACATCAATCATAAATTTCTCTGTAATTAAGAGGTCCATGAAGGGGGATCTCTAAATTCTTACTCATTGAGAATTTTGAAGAAGAGGCTTAATCCATCAACATACTGAGGTACTTATTGGAAGTTACTTCTGGCTAAGGAAGTTTTTTATCTATGGATTTGTACCAGCCAGTTCCTATGATTGGAAGAAATTCAGTTTGCAAAACAAACAAAAAGAACCACAAGTCATCAGCATGAGGATAAGATTCTCAGGCTAAAGCTACTCTTTCTAAAAGTATTCCTACTGTAAAAATTTTTGATTCTTTATAATGTGACTTCAGATGCTCAGGATGATGGACTTTGTATCTGTTGTCAGCCCCGTCTTTTAGCAGCTAATGGGGTATTAGTAAGAGCTACAAGAGATCTAGTTTAGCCCTTTTATAAAGTTTAAAGAAAAACCTTTATTGCAGCTGCAATCCTTATTTTGTAAAATTCACATCTTAGTACAAGTCTAACAAAGATGTGTTTTCCATGGAAGGGATGCAACATTGATGTGTTCCTTAATCTTGTCATCCTCAGACAATCTAGTCCATAGGACTTTATGTCTATATTGTGACTATTTTTTGCTTAGAGCAACTTTGAATGGATTTGGCATGACCATCACTTCATTTTCTAAGAATTACTATTAAATAAGTGCCTTCTGCTTTTTTCAATCAGTTTTTTATTTTGATTCTGTAACCAGATCACAGCCTTAGAAACTTGAGTTACTAGAGAAAGATTCTTTCAGCATGTACCTAAATAACTCACAGTGGCACAACATTTGTATGCTAATACAAGCTTTCATGCTTTTTAAAAAAAATCATCTCAGGTGAATTAGTTCTAGTCAGTGTCAAGAGATTCCTGAAGAATACAAGTATTGAACATGAGAATAACAACAAAAAAGAGATGGATCTCTTTTTGTAATGAGTATTATCACACTACATAAGTATGAAATATGACATGTCATTCTGCATCTCCTGGAGATCATCAAAACCCAACTGGACATGGCCCTAAGCAACCTACTCTGAGGGGACTGGACTTAGTGATCTCCAGAGGTGCCTTCCCACCCCAGCAATTCCATGAGTCTCTGTGGTGTAACTAGTGACTTTTTGCACTGCATCCACTCACATGCTCTTGATCCCTTAAATGTTGGTTGTCTCTTACTTGGTGGGAAAGCTCCTCATCAGGGTAGACGGTTCATGTGTAGGAGGTAACACAGTTCTGTTTTCTTTTTATGGTACCTTAGGCATAGACAAGAGTCAAACAGAGTGGGGAAGGGCTTGTCTCACCTGTGTTGGGTTGATACAGTTCCACTTTAAAAAAAAAAAAAAAAAAGGCACTGTGAAGATGTTCACAGGGAGAGTAAGTATTTATGGTTATGCTCTGGCTTGTAACCAGAACAGTTAAACTGACTAGATCAGATACAAAACTGACCATGGGAAGCCTAGTTCTTTTGCTACTTCCAGGTACTTGGATCCTCTAATTCTCACCACTGAAAAGCAGAGATCCTGTGGAGAGCATTCTGGGATTCAGGGCCTGCAGTGAAGCTCTATTTCTCTGACCCTTGTAGACACTGGACATGCCTAAAATTGGAAGGAGCACAAAGTGGACGCCTTCCCAGTGGCAAGGGGTTAGTTATCTGTTACTGTCTAGCACCAGCTTCTGTCAAGTTTGTCTTCATTGATAACTTTTGTGACTGCTTGTAGATCTCATTTGCAAGCATCAGAAGGATGACTTTGAATTTCCAAAGTGACCCCAGTATGTTTAGCAGCAGCAGGAAAGAAGATCCTATTCTTTTTCATCTCCTGCTTTCTAGCTAGTAACAAAATTGCTTGAGCCACCCCTCTAAGCTCTCCCCTGAGCTAGGTTTGCAAGCTCTATTTTTTCTGGCAGCAGTAATCTACACCCTTGTCTTTCCAGCACTGAAACTTTCACTGGGCTCCTTGTTTACTGGGAGACTGAACATTTGACTATTGCTGAGGCTTCTAAAGCCGAACTATCAAGTTTCAGATTTCCTATAACATAGCTGAGATAGTTTACTGTAGAACGCAGATCGAGCTTCATATGAGATGCATCTTTGTTGGCTTTTTAAATCAGGGGGTGATCTGGCACTCAACTGTGGCAGTATCCAAGGGGAAGAAGTAAATCCAGCCATCATCACATGAGTGAGACATACGGGAATACATTAGTTTGCATGTTGTAATTAAGGTGAATGTTTATGTTAGGCTCCAGTACACCTTCCCAATAAACAGTTAGAATTTGCATGTAGTTTTGTACGATCAACAAGCCCAGTAATACTGTCTAGAAGTCACTCACTGTATGTAGACTAGAACTGGGTGTCCCTGTTTGCACCAGTGGTAGGCTAACTGTATTATGGTGGTAGCTAGAAAATGTGTGGGAAAAGGTAAAATTGTGTTTATGGAAGGGAAGAATGATGCTTTACTAGTCAGTGCTAATTTATGCTAACTCTGGAATAGGGTGACAGTCCTAAGGTTAGGGAAGATTGGAAATGGAGGTAGGCCACCTTTCTGCAGGATGATAAAATCAATTTGTTTAACATCACAATTTGTTGCTCACAGGTTATTCTAAGAGTCTTAAAAATTTGGGAAGTTCTCTTAGTGTTTATTAACCATCACATTTTAAAGTATGTATGTTCTTACTAGAATTTGCAAGTGCTGTTAGTTTTCTGACTTGCTGCCTCTTTAAAGCATTCATTATGTGAAAGCTTGTATGCAATAGTCATTTAAGAAAAAAACTCTAAAGCTGAAGGTGGTTCTCTGAATTTTTTGTTGTTCCTGAAACAACTATTTAACAAACTACCTCTCCTTTTGTTGTTTAGTATAAGCTTGAAATGGTGCCACTCTATAAACAAACTAAACTGAGGATAAGTAGTTTACCACAAGCAAAAGTAAAATCTAGTCTTCCCCTAAGTAAACACCTCATAAGTAATCAACTCGATTGGAAAGAGATCTGCTTAGGAAGAAAGAAACTGAGAATGTTTTTAAACTGGTTGTGCTTCTGTCATCTGGTATAGCCATGTAAAGGATAGGGCATTTTGTCCTCAAGGACAATAGGAACAGGGGCCAATTTAAAAATTGTATCTAAATAGTTTTTGATTTTTACTCTTTGAAAAACAACACATTAAACACACACACAAAGCCCCAAGCATTGTTTTTCCAGATTTTCCATCCCAGTTTAAATAAAATTTTACAAAAAAATTACTTAACCTTGTTTTAGGGATTACCATGATGAACAAGTTTGTCTTTAGTTAGGTGGGAGTTGTGCAGTCAGTATTCATGAAAATACGGCTAGTGAACATGTGGTAAAGATGTAACTTGTGATTTCTTTCTGTCATACTTGTTTGTGTTGATGTAGTACAATAGTGACCAATCTTTGGACTGATGTTTCTTGTGGCAGCCTAGATACTGTCCTTCTCTGGGGAACTCAAAACAGCCCAGCCCCAAGACAGCTTGTGGGCAGTTCCTTCTTATCACACTGTGCTTAGATAGCTGCATACTAATAGGATTCCTGTTTAACACAATTTAAAAGCAATAATGTAAAATGTGATGTCTGTGTGATAGAGACGTTTACAACGGTAGCAAATAAAGAACAGGTTAATCCAAAATATTGTCAACATCACTGTGTTTGGCCTGCTAGGAAATGTAACAGCCTTCACTTAGCCATGCTCTCTGTTCATACACCTGCACTGTGATATGAAAGAAGGCTTTTTCTTAGCCTTTTTTTTTTTTCCTTTCCCTGTCCCTCTCCACTCCCCTCCAGCTCCAAGAACTTGTTTAGAGGTCTCTGGTCCTTGCACTGGGCTTGCATTTGTGCTTAGGAAAAGGCATTGTTAGGAAATACTACTATAGCACCAGTTGCTGGAACAGTGGGCAGCAGAAGCTGAACTGGAAAATGCAACAACAGCTGGAACAGAGGCTCCCGGGTTTTAGTTCAGCATCCAAGATACTTAAACACAACACAATTTAAATCTGACAGTGAGATCCAATAAAAAAACGTTTGGTTTTACCTCTGATACCATAGACAAACATGCTTACATGCAAGTCCCCTGGGGATCTTAACGCCTAACAGGATGAAATCATGCAATGGGAACGTCAGAATTCAACACACCTTAAGAATTTGGGAGTATTACACCCTGGAACGTTCCCTGCTACCCCCAATAAAGTCACAGTTACAGTGTATTCTGCACAGACCAACAGCATTCCTCCTAGGCCAGAGGAGGACCTTCCTGCTTGGCTTAGTAGAGGGGCTTCCCAGCCCTCATCCCACTTTGTTCTACACCCAACTGGAAAGGTGGTGGCATCCCTTTTGTCACTTTGGACCATACCACAGAAAGCAGATCTCAATTCCTTGACACACAGCACGTATGAATAGCATTGAGGGGTGGAAGAAGACAGAGAGAGGTTTTGCTGAGTTTCTGTAGCTAGAGTGCTACATGGCTCCTCAGGGATGGAGCAGTATTCATTCTGGAATGCAAGAGAATATTACATGGATAGGCTGCTGCAAATGGTAGCGGTTTACTACTGCTTTATCTCAGTTTTTTAAATCCTCACTGGAAAAACTGCTTTAGGCTTTAAAAAATCTAATCAACCCCACCCCCAAACCACACACACAAAAGCAACAGAAAACCCCCTCAACCAACAGCCACGAGAACAATTTTGTTTGAAGGACCTACAAGTTAACTCTTAGAGGCAACCTGAAACATGATTTTGTTCAGGAGAATAAAACTCCCCAGAAGAAAGTTTGAGCTGGAGAACATTTCTGGAGAAAGGAGAAACCCTCATTCCTACATTTTTTTATTTCTACAGAAGCATTTGACAGGCCCTGCACTACAGAAACATCCCAGTCCTGGAAACCCCAAATATCAGGTTGGTCAGTTATGCAAATATGTTGCTTAAGAAAATAGGACAAGGAAGCAGCTATTCAGCAAATTTAAACCAAGATATTTAGTACCACAGAAAAGAGACAAACCAGAGTTAAACAATCTTTTCAAGTGACGTGCCTTGAGACATCATCCACCACAATTTATCAGGAGCATCTTGCACTGCAGTCAAAACTGACTTCCTGTATTTCACCCCTTGTATTCCCAGCTCAGCAATGCTGCAGATATCAGCACATATGACAATTTTCGGTTATTAGCCATTTCCCAGTGTAAAGTTCACTGTCACAGTTTTGTTCTTACTATTTGGTGTCGAGCTAATTTCTGGTTCTGTTACTGAATAAATCAGAATTTTAAATTTGTGCTGGTTTGGGCTCAGATAAAGTTCATTTTCTTCATGGTGGCTGGTATAGAGGCTATGTTTTGGGTGTGTGCTGAGCACAGGGTTGATAATATAAGATGTTTTCATTGTTGCTGAGCAGGGCTTACACAGAGCCATGGCCTTTTCTGCTTTTTACCCAGCCATACTGGTGAGAAGTTGGGAGTGCATGAGAGATTGGGAGGAGACACAGCCAGAACAGGTGCCCCCAACCCAAAGGGATATTCCAGACCATAGAACATCATGCTCAGTATGTAAAGTGGGCAAAAGAAGGAGGTTGGTGGGAAGGTACGGAGTGAGGGTGTTTGTCTTCCCAAGCAACTGTTGGGTTTGATGGGGCCCTGATCTCTCCTGGAGATCCTGAACACCTGCCTGCCCATGGGAAGCAGTAAATTAATTCCTTATTTTGCCTTGCTTGTGCCCATGGCTTTTGCTCTGCCTATTAAACTGTCTTTACCTCCACCCATGAGTTTTTTGGCTTTTGCCCTTCTGATTCTGTCTCTGATCTCACCGGTCAGGAAGTGAGCAAGTGGCTGTGTGGGGCTTGGCTGCTGTCTGGGGTTAAACCACAACGTTAAAAGTCTCAATTGCCACTAGAACTAAGTAACACTTGACTCAAGACTATCTTCTAGTGGAAAGAAACAGAAATAGCACAGAAAGAATGGTTTCTTCCCTGCCCCAAGCAGAGGATAATGCTCAGTAATAGATCCAACTGCTTCACTTTCCTTCTCACCATAGTACAGCTGCATGTCCCTAAACTGGTGAGCTCTAGTCACAGCCCAGCCTTCTCCTACAGCACCAGGTGTTGATAATAAGGATTCAAAAGAAGGCCCCAGCCACTGGAATCTGTAGCTAAGCAACAGGCCAGGATACTATGGCACCTCTGCCACAGGCTGAGCTAACCCACCAACTCACAATCCTCAGTATTTTCTCCAAATGTTTTACTGTAAGCGAAAGTAATCCATGTTTCTTACAGGAATGGATACAACAGCATCAACCATTTTTTTACTGTTAATTTCTGATAAAAGGCTACAGCATACATCATTATTAATGAATTATCAAGAACTGGAACGGACTGGGCACCATGGTTGTCACTCACAGGGATGCCAGGAGTTTGCAGAGTAACAGCACTGGAACTCACCAAGGCACACACAGCCCAAACTGGCAGGGACTTGGCCAGCTGTGCTCCCTGCTTTGTAACACAGCCACAGCTTCTCTGACCCAGACCTTTTACATTTAGGCAGGTTGTAGGTTTACAGTGCTTATGCACCAGCTTGTTTTGGTGCTCTGGGTATTCTGATGAAATTAAAACTCTTCCCAACAGTTTCTTGTCTGTTACTGCATTTCACCTACTGTTGACAAACCCAGATACCACCATTTCAGTATGATGCTGCAAGATTAAGGGTGAGTAACAAAGGCCCTCTGACAGGAGGGATCTAGAAGCTTGTGGAGGAATCAGACCTGGCTGCAGAACCTTCCAAGCAAAAGCATTGTCTTGCTTGTTCAACTGCTTTAAGGCTCTTTCCTCCCTCTCCCACAGTCCCTTATGTGTCACATGATATATACCCCACCAGCCTATGGCATCTGAACACACCACCTGACACCTACTATAAAAGAAGCTCCAGCATCACTGTGTAAGAACTCCTATGGTGCTTTTCTCTATACAACAGTTTTGATGTTAATTTTTCACTAAGTTTGATACAGTAATCCCTCAAATTTCACAGAGGTTTGGGACTGGGGGAGTGCTGCAAAAGCTGAAATCCACATAAAACTGCAAATCATACATATGCAAATAACCTGCACCCATCACCCTGCCCCCCTCTGCCCCGGAGGACCAGGGGGCATTCCTGGCATCTCCATGTGCTGTGTGATGGGACAGGGGAGCAAAGGGAACCTCTTCTGCCCCTCCCCACCGCCAAGGAGTCCACAGGGTTCACTGCAGCCGCGCTGCTGCCGTAAGGAGTCCCCAGCTTTCACCGCAGTGGCAGCCAAGGCGCCAGGCTCTCACACCCACAGCAGTGGCGCCGGGTGCCTGCAGCGGTGAGGGGGTGCTGGGCTGCCACTGCGGTGGGAGTGCCAGGACCCCGGGGGCAGTGGTGCCATCAGCTGATGAGGTCCCAGCATAGCCTTGGGGCAAGCAGCTGTAATAAGCCGTTGACACTGTTACAATCCTTCCCTACCATGTAACCTCTCCAACACTGGTAAGGGAGTGAACTCTGGGCAGTCCCTAAACAAGCAAAGGATGCTGTGCCCCTGCTACATGGGGTGTGCCAGTCCCACCGCTGGTGTGGCAGAGGCCCTCTGTGCACGCACGGCCATCCCGGGCTCATATGACTTGGAAAAACACCAGGAGGAATTGAGGGAAGTCTATGGCATCTTCAAGGGGGAAAAAACTGTGAAGCAAAATTTGAGCCTGGAAGAGGTAAGGGATTATTGTACATCACAGAATATTCTGAGTTGGAATGGACCCACAAGGATCATCAAGTCCAACTCTTAAACAGTACCACTGCCTCCCTGGTGGGAATCGAACCCTCAGTTTCCTGCATGAGAGATGGGTCACTCACCACTATAGCGAAGGGGATCCCGTAATGAGCTGTGTAACAAGTCACGTAACCACCAACCTCTGCAAGTCTCAAACACAATCCTCAGCTCTAAATCTAGAATTTAGGAGTTGTAAGATGCTGTAATGAAGTAAATAGGTGCCACATTATCAGCATGTGATTAAGCTGAAAGACAGACTGGAAGATGATTCAAGAAAAATATTTCTTTATGGTTTTGTTTGGTTTTTTATAGAGGAAACTCCATAAAATAATCTACAAATAAGTTCTACAGAATAGCATCCCCAACTGAACTCTACAGTTCAGAAATTAAAGAAACTGAATCTCCAAGCATAGAAAGCACAAGGCTAAAACCTAAAACCATACTCACCTTCTATGAAGCACACCTGCACATACAGATTAGTCTTTAAAAATACTCACGTTTTCTCACAGGCTTCAAAGCACTACTGTATGCTGGACAGTTGAACTCTTCTCTAGCTCCCTGCTCACCAGCTCCCAGCCAGCTACAAAAGAATAGGTCACAGCAGATCTTGTCATCAAATAGGCAACTGCCAGGTGGCTGTTTGCTGTGGTTCCAATCAGGTGACCAGCCTCATCCAAAAAACCTGGAGAAAATCAGCTCACCTGGTTGCCACCCATAGCAAAGCCAGTCCTAAAGATGACCCGGCTCACACTTAGGAGCTTTGGTGACACAATCACAAAGATAAGGAAGGCTACTAGAGCTAAACAGAAAGAAGGTGCCTTGAGAAATGGCTCTTGTTACACCAGAGATCCACTTGTGGATGCCTCTCCTTGCCACAGGAGTTGTAACAGCAAAATAATTCTCATTGATGGGTGGGGTGTGGAGCAAAGCTGATGAGCCCTCCTGAGAAAAAAGAAGGTTTTTGAGCTCTGGTCTGTGCATTTCTAGAGGTGTGTGCATGCTTGCTAATAGGCTTAAATTCACTTCACCAAAACAGACACATAAAAGAGTAATACATGTAGTTCAGGGATCCTATGGTCAGTAGTCCACTTAAGGATGTTAAGGATGTTAACTTGGTGCTGAAGACTTCCATTATAGCGTATGCAGCTGCCAGGCATTACAATTAAGCACTTCATTCAGGCCTTGGCATCTTAAGTTAAAATAAACAGTCTTCAAAATGGTAATTACAGTTTCAAATTCATATCATTATTTGAATTAACACCATTATTTGATACATGTGTAAACTAATCCACACAGTCTCATAGACAGAAAGACTAAAGTGGTTGTTACATATATACACACTTGAATTTGTCTGTGTATAAAAGAACAACCACCTGCTTTTCCCTCTAGAATGACTTTAATAATTAAAAATCAAAGATATGCAGAGTGGACTTTATTTGTTCACATTACATATTTGTGGTTAAAACCCACTTCATCTGACAGTTTAAAAGCATTATTTTAAAACAAATGAATTAAACATAGCTTGTGCTAAAAAAATCTGCAAGTTACATGGATGCAATATTATACAGGAGTATAAAAAAATCAACAGTATTCTACAGAAAATAGTCTCAAAACAGAAATAAAGATTAGGCATGTAGGCAGGATCCTGAACCAAACAAACATCAATTAAAAAACAGCTAATAAAATAAAAAAAAAAATCCCGAATTTCTGTATAAAAAAAGCAAGGATTCAAAGTGCAGGTGCTCCAGTTTTCATTTTAACATATTATTCAGTAAGTCAATACAGGATACTATTCATTTTATATAAAGTGACAGTGTTCTCAGTAAGACTTAAACATTCAGTAACATTACCTTGCAGATTTTTTTTCATTACTGCTACTTTACACTGTAGTAAATGAAGACTTATGCAATACAGGCTTTTCTTTTCTTAATCTAACAAGGATATAATACGTTGGTGATAAAGGTTAAGAGCTAAGCTATATTTGCTGTAGATCCAGCCTTAGAAGTAGATATATATTTTTTAATTTGTTGTTTTACTTTTAAAAACAGATTGCAAATTTTAAAAAGAGACTCTACCAATCTGTTCTGGGACCTGCATACGCTGTCTTTGGAGCACACCAGCAAAGCTTCAAAGTCCACTGGTTAGGAATACCGCTCCGGGAAGGGTCATGCTGGAAATCTTTCTTTGGTGGCTGCAGCTGGGAAAGGGCACACTCTCTGCTTGGCTGAACCCAGGGAAAGGTAAAAGGGCTCTGCCTTCTGTCAGAGCAGAAACCATCACATTTATCCACATCTGCCTGATGGGCCAGCTAGGCTTGGGATAGACTTCTCACTTGCACTTGAGCATATCACTCTCAGGCAGAAGTTAGGAGCCAGGCAGGTGTCACTGAAGTGGTGTTTGATATATTAAAAAAAGTAAGATTGAAGCATACATTAAAAGCCTCTTTAAAAAAAATCTATTAAATAAAATTATCCTTCAGAGATGTTGCCTGGAACTTAATTTCACCTGAGGTCCTTTTCAGGCTGACAGCATCCCTTTAGATTTTAGGTTCTTCCCATTTTGTTAATTTTTTCCCCCCCAAGAATCAGATGTCTATATATGTCTATTTTAAAAATGCACATAAATATTGGCATTAAGCTTACATTTAGAAATTAAGAACTTATATTTACCATTATATATTGACAGCAAGATTAATAATACACACATTTCACCGACAACTGCTGTTTTTTTTCTGTATTTTGGATAAAATTTGCATTTGTGTAACATTTCCCATAGAAAGAGTGATTATATTTTAAGATACTAGTCAAGTCTGCACCCCAACATTTTCACATTAGTGAAAACAATCATGTTTTGAAAATACCAGGTCCTGTGCCAGGTACTAATAAATACAGTATAATAATACTAAAAATAAAAAAACAACTGCCTTTATCCCGACATAGTAGAGATTTCATAGTCACTGGTTGAGGTTATTGGCCTACCCCTCATCCTTACGTTTTTAGCGTTAGTAATCCTAGCCATCATGGACACAGGCTTGTCAAAGTACCTCACCAGCGCTGGCTCAGTCAAAAGGGAGGCTAGGAATTGTTCAAAGGTGATGGCCCAGTCCCTGTCAATGCTTGTGCTCCGGCGAAGAGAAGCTGCGTGGTTGCTCCGCACCAGGACGGTGTCTTCGCCGATGTCCTCGCAGTGCAGCTTCTCTTCTTCATGCGAGCCTGCACTCAGTACTGAGTAGGATGACATGGAGCTATCATCCTTTGTGTCATCATCAGAAATAAGCATGGAAGAACAGGCCCCGTTGTCCCTGGGAGAAGAGTCGTCAAGCTTAATGTCTTCCATCTGCATGCCCAGGGCGCTGTCGGCGCAAACGGCCTCCTCCTCGCTGGCGACAAGGCTGCTTTGGAGAGGTTTGTGCTGCTCGAGGGGGTAGTGCTGATGCTCTTTCTTCTGGAACAGCTCATTCTGGAGAGTTTTGCTGCAGCTGTTGCTGCTGCTGTCTGCCTCGTTTGTGGGCTGCATACTGAAGAGCTTGCCAACCTCCCCTATCTCCAAAAGCAGGCTTGTCACAGCAGCGGTAGCGTGGTACAGGTCTTGCTCGTTGGGGTCTTCACTGAACATATTGTACATTGTCTTGCACAATTCAATGAACTGTCCCTAAACACAGAGGGAAGAAACATCAGTGAGAACAGGAAACAAATCAGTCTGACATCTACTAAATCTGCAATCAAGGGATGACAACAGTTTGTGACGGAACTGAAACTGAAAACANAACACAGAGGGAAGAAACATCAGTGAGAGCAGGAAACAAATCAGTCTGACAACAGTTTATGTGACGGAACTGAAACTGAAAACCACCTAGGTGCAATCTAGGGCAGTCAGAAGTGCTGCCTCACTCAAAGCTCTTTAGAATAAACTATTGGATATTCTGTCCAAGATATGACCAATGTAATTCTCTGCAGCCACAGGAGGGCAACAGAGAGTGAGCAGTGAGATACTTAGCATTCATTTTGGTGGATTTTCTCGTAGGAATGTTGCTAAGTTCACAGGTTATTCTGAGCTGGAAGGGACACTCAGAATCATCTAGTCCAACTCCTCACCAACCAGACCATGTCACTGAGCTCCTCATCAAGTTTTCCCTTAAACACCTCCAGGGATAGCGACTCCACCACCTCCCTGGGCAGACCATTCCAATGAGAGATCACTCTCTCTGTGAAAAACCTCTTCCTAACATTTAGTCTAAACCTCCCCTGGCATAGCTTAAGGCCATGTCCTCTCTCTGAGAGAAGAGATTCACACCCACCTGGCTGCAACCTCCCTTCAGGTAGTTGTAAACAGCAATGAAGTCACCTCTGAGCCTCCTCTTCTCCAGGCTGAACAAACCCAGTTCCCATAGCCGCTCCCCACAGTCCTTTCACC